>JAQIUQ010003333.1:250000-301395 GCA_030378365.1 Hybognathus amarus
TTTTTTAACGTATCATTGAAAAGTGGGTTTGACTTGTCAAACATTGGAGGATTTTTTTTTTTTGTACCTCGACGATTAACTTCTCTGCAATG
This sequence comes from Hybognathus amarus, assembly GCA_030378365.1. NCBI lineage: Eukaryota > Metazoa > Chordata > Actinopteri > Cypriniformes > Leuciscidae > Hybognathus > Hybognathus amarus. Next base: position 250,093 of record JAQIUQ010003333.1, read on the forward strand.
TCATCTGCCATGTTAAATGCACGATTCTGATTGGTTGTCAGTTTTTTATCGTTGGACAGCTGGAAAAAAATCGTTCTGAAAGTGATTCCAACGATATCGTTCCCTCATATCTTTATCGTTATAACGTTAGCTGTGGTGTGAACTCTGTTATTCTTTAATATGGAGAACGATTTTTAGAATTATATCTTTATAGTTATCTTTATAGTTATAGTGCTTGGTGTGAACAGGCCTTTAGTCCATTTAAATATGTGCTTTAGCTTATCTGGGCACAATCAAAGATCTATCATCTCTGTGTCTATGTTTGATGCTGACGTCATATTCAGTGGCTGGACGATATGACAATAGGCTATATAACCCTGATATAAGTGATCACCCGGATTTACACCTACCTATATTGTATTTATATAAAGTGTTCACAGGCAAATTTGCTTTAGCCTATGTAGGTCTATATATTGCTTTTATTTCCCTGGTATTGAAATCAGGCAAACATAAATGTCAGGTGACACGATTGCTGGCTGCATGTCAATATCCATGGATCACTGGATCTTTAGTAAGTTGTTAGGAACACTATATTGAGTCCAACATTTAGTTTAAATTGATCAAATTGTTCGTTTTAGTCGCATTTTCGCAGTTTCCCCTATTAAATCCAGTCACGCAGCAGATCTTTTGCCACTCAGTCAGGTTGAGGGGGGTTGTACCAGCGGGAAAGTGATGTCAATGCATTCCCTCTATTGTTTGGTGTGTAAAAAAACATGCAACTGGATGGGAGCTAATGCACTTTGGTCGCAAATGCAATCCACTAAACATAAAAATGGAATGCGTGCTCTAAATCTATTCATTTTTGTATGTTATAAATGTCAAAATCTGTGTAATAGAAAGGTCGCTGGTTAACACTTGCAATTCAGTGTCGTGATGGTTTAAAAAAAATCTGAAGGTAGTAAAAAAGGTATTAAAAAGTAGTAAATTTAACTTAAGGATTACTGTATATACCCTGTAAATCAATTCTCATTTTTACGAACATCTACGATTTATTCCAACCAATTAGTCTTTTTTTCAGTTGATGAATAAATGGAATATTGTAGCGTGCCTTAAATCCAATAAATCACAATAAGCTTTGTTAATTTTGATAAATAACAAAGTCTCAGATTTCCAATTCTGTTCAATTCTCTTTTTTTTCTTTTCTTTTTTTGGAAAAAAAGTTGTTTTGGCACCGTTTAAAGGGTTAGTTCACCTAAAAATGAAAATTCTGTCAGTATTTACTCACCCTCAAGTTGTTCCAAACCTCTATGTGTTTATTTGTTCTGCTGAACACAAAGGAACATATTTGCAAGAATGTTTACTGCAAACAGATCTCATTTCCCCATTGACTACCATAGTAGGAAAAAAGACATACTATGGTAGTCAATGGGGATTGAGATCTGTTTGATTAAAAAATTTAAAGATTATAGTTTCTAAAGTTATAGATATAGATATTTTTTTACAAAAATGCATTGCTTTGCTTCAGAAGGCCTTTAATAACCCCCTGTAGCCATATGGATTACTTTTATGATGGATGTGCTTTTTTGGGCTTCAAAATTTATGATTCTGTTCACTCCCATTATAAAGCTTTTTATATAACTCTGTGTTTGGCTGAAAGAAGAAAGTCATATACACCTAGGATGGCTCGAGGGTGAGTAAATTATGGAATCTTTTTCCTTTTTGGGTAAACTAACCCTATAAGACCACAAATTAAGCATTGCAACATAACACAAGCTACATATTGTTAATTCTAGCTAGAACTAGCGAGGCACCACAGATACAGGATGCATTCACTCTAAAGAAAGTGCAAGAAGACAGAGCGCAGCTGAATGGGAAAGACCACTGTAACATGGTCATGTTATTTTAACATGACGCGGTTCATTAAACTCCCGTCAAGTCTGTCGCCACAAAAATAGTCTGCATATATGCTGTTATATTATAACTATGGTAAAGGCAGGGCAAAAGACAGGCTTTGAGGTGTTTTTCAATCAGCGAGCCTTCGGCAATACCCGCCTTTCAATCAAAAAACTCCAAAGCCTGTCATTTTTCCATTAACAAAAAATATGTTCTTAGGAAATATTTAAGAACTACTTCAGATTTTTTTTCAAAATTTGCGTCTCAGGAACTTTTTCACGAACTTCTTAGAATTTATCTTAAAGAGTTTTCTTTTACTTTTTTTTCTGATTTCCTCTTTTATTCCCCTGGTGTCCTTTTCTCTGTTGCCATGTGTCTCTGTGTGATTACTTTATTAAATTGGTGTCTTGGCGATTGCAGTTGTGGTTTACGCTTACAAGAAACTAAGGAGCTGATGCCAATAAAAGTAAATTTAACAAGCTTGTGTTTAAAAAACACACAACTGCAGTATTCATAAAAAGCAGTAGCTGATGTAGCTTAATATATATATATATATATATATATATATATATATATATATATATATATATATATATATATATATATATATATATATCAGGTTTCCTTCTCTTTGGGAAAGATGTGTGCCTTGTTTTATGCACTGCCAGTGGCTCAAAATGAATGCCGTCCTTTAAATAGGGAGACTGTGGGAGTGTTGCTTTCAATATGAATCTTTCTCTCCTTTGTAATGGAAAACGCAGACACTGACCTCTTCCTCCCGTTCCACAGAAATCCATTAAAAATAGATGGAGTGTAACGACATCCTGAGTTTAGATTTCATTGAGATCAAAAAGCCTCCTCCTGGTTCTCTACATCAGCTCAAAGAAGAACTAGTGAGTTTTGTCTGCTGATATAGCCTGTACTGCTTCTGGGGATGAATGGGGAATTGGACCTGAGAATATAGGACAAGTAGTTCAGATGTGGTGTATATTTTTTTTTACTTCTGTATGTTTTTCAATATGTTTTTTTTTTTTAACTTATGTTTAATTTGTTTGTCACATTTATTTATGTCATGTTTATATGACAAAATACCATCTGGATAAATTTTTGTGATGCTTGTCTGAGTTTGTAATGCAGAATGTGAGTTTGTAGGTGGATGAGGGAGAGATGGTTTACAATCCCACCATTGTTATGTCTTATTGAACGGGGTTGAGGGACTCTCAGCGCAGACAGGAGAAGGCTGAGGGGAGCTTTGTTGAAGAAATCCCAACACAGAGCCGCAATAAAAGCCAGGCCTGGGGTTTATGGGGCCATAACTTTGAAACAGACAGATTTGTATCCTGTGTACTGACTCGTGTGAGTTGGCCATTCAGGGACATTGATACGTGGTGTCATGGCTGAGAACACATTAGTGAAAAGCTACTGCATGTCTATATTATGTAGGTCCCACACTAGACATTTATATGGTCTGTATTTTTCAAATCTGATCTCTCTGTCTGTTTGCCCTTTCTTTTGTGCAAATTGATGACTTTCTGAACATTTTACTTCTGCTAATGGCCTTTTGTGACATTTTGTGACGCCTTTGCATCAGAGAACACAAGTGACCGAGATATAGTTAAGAGATATACTTGGAGTATATACGCATTCAGACACTACTGTTCAAAAGTTTGGGCTCTGTAAGATTTTTTTATTTATTTTATTATTTTTTTAAATGTTTTTGAAAGAAACATTAGAAACAAGAAAGCATTATAAATGTCTTTCCTTATGGTCACTTTTGATCAAGTCGTTTGCATTCTTGCTGAATAAAATTATTAATTACTTTCGAGAAAATAAAAAAAAAACCTTCCTGACCACAAACTTTCGAGCTGTAGCAAAAAGGGCAGAAATATTACTGTGTTGACCAATTTACACATGTGACTCCGCTCACTTGTTCTCATTCACTTTGAATATGTATGTCATTCACTATGTAACGCAGTCATAAAAATAGACGCTACTGCTCCTTGTGTGTGGAGCTGGATTCCAAATAAAAGAAGAAAAATCTTGAAATTAGTACACTAATTTACCAGTGCTATATATTGCTATATATATACTTTTTTTTTTTCAAATAACACTTATTTGCACCCTAAGCCACATTTTCCTTGTCCGAAAGAAAAATCAGCTATTTGTTTTTACAGCAGAAATCTTACTGTGCCATTGGATCTGTTCACATCACAGATTCACCCTCCAGTCTACTGAGACCGTCTCACATTTTATAGCTAGTGTTGATGTACAGTGCCATAAAACCTGTCTGAGCAGTGTCATTTGTGAAAGCTATTTTTAACACAAGAAATAACCGTAGAGCATAAATTAAACATAAGTCGTGCTATTTGACCGTAGCTTCAGAGAAAGTCAGCATTGGTGTAGATGACTACAGCTTAGTCTAATGATATTGCTGAAGTAGCGCTTATTCCTTTGTGCATTGATTTTTTTATTTATTTATTTATTTTATTTTTTTTTACATTTTATTATTTTACTTTATCCAGGGATTTTTGTGATCCTTAAAATCTCCTCCAACTTGTAACTTCTACTGCTTTAGAGCATCTAACATCAACCTCTCTTTTTGTTTTTTTGTTGTAGATTCATGGGAGTGTGTGTTCAGGAAGGTCAGCTTCATGCTCTTACAGAGGTAAGCGAAATCAGCTCAGATCTCGGCTTTCATTCACCACACATTTTTTCATTTGACCCTTCATGGTGGGCAATAGAGGTGGCGATATGTACGAAAATCCTGTAAAAAGTTAAAACGTTTTTTAAAGTTTAAAAAACTTACTGTAGAAAGTAAACAGTCAGTGAGAAAATAAGAACAAAGCAACTAATTACAAGACAAATTAAATAGGCCTAGGAAATACTGCATACATTATATGAAGTAATCAAATGTATAAAAAAACACTACATAGTCTCTGAGTGTGTAAATTTAAAATACATTAAATTTTTTAAGTCACAAAAGTGATTGTCAAAAGCAGTTTGACTAACATTGAGACAGCAGCAAGTTTATTAAAAAGAAAATAGTCTCTAAGTTTAATCCCTAACGTCGTTCATACAGTTCAGAAGTTCACTGAACTTCATACAGTTCAGCTCACTCTGCACGACGTTGTCGTGGTTTGACTTGTCGTGACTGTTTCCCAAGATGGCTCCGGTCTGTATACACGAAGTGAACTGTCTTTATAAGTATCTTCTTATTAAACGGTCTGTACACTTACAAAGTTCTCAATGCTTTGTTTTGCATGTATGGACCCTCATTATGTTACTGTGTTAGTGTGGGGCTATTTTAAGCCTTGTTAGTGGTATAAACTAGTGATTTCTTTTACTTAGTATATGCCCCCATTACTAGCATTATACGCTAAACAGTTTTGAGATACAACTCTTTACATTCAATTATCATTAAAACAAGTCTCAGAGAATAGTTGACTAGGTACCGATGTTTTATTAGACCAAAGGTTCATTTTGCGTCGGAGTTCTCCTCTAAGAGTAGGTTTGAAAGGTGTTGTGAATAACTTTTAAGAGAACTCCTAGCTAAAATATTTTATTGCGATTTAGAGTACTCCTAGCGCTAAAATAAAATTCTTTGTAAATACGGCCCGAACTTCCAAAAAGTATAATGTGCAATTTTGAATGCCAGTATTCACACTGGTGTGGTGACAGACAGCCGCACACTCTCCTCAAAACATTGGATTCATCCGCGCTGTTTCATGAAAGTCTAGACACGTTCAAAACGGATGCGTGCAAGAAATTCTCAATTAATCAATGCCACTTTCAGTGACCGTGAGCTGCATTACGCGTGATTGAAATGGAAATCTCTAACATTTATTTTGGTCATGGCTAGTCTCTAACGAAGACAATTTGACGGTCGTTGTAGTAGTCAAGGTAAAATTTGATCGCAACGGTCATTATCGGCTTTCAGTGAACATGTTAAATTAACAATCAATGACTTCATATTTTAGCCTAGGATCAGAGGAATCTTTTAAGGATTTGCGGTACAGACGGTAAAATCGTGGCCAAACTCGACAGTGTGCACCGTGGCTTAAGAGTGTTTTCAGTGTACCTTGATTCCTAAATCTGTGGCATTTCCCCCTGTGAATCAAATGACTCTCTGTGACATTGAACAGTTTACTCTTTGTTCGCAGTGCCCGAGGGGAAGTATTCTATTAGAGAGCCTACTGGCAGTCCCTTAAGGCATGATGGTTTTTTTTTTTTCCATCTCAAACAGTTGTTTTATGCCTGTATGAATGTTGCTGTGCAATATAGTCCTATGCTGAAGGTATAAGTCAAAAACACGGTTTGAAAAACGGATTCATGACTGTACTCATTAATTTTGAACATACGGCCTGTAGCAGCTGCGGATACAACGCGCTTTGTTGTGCGCAATATAATCGGAGTTAAAATTGAACATAATTTACCACATAAAATTTCAACTTGCACATTCTCAAAATTAGTCACATATGCCATTTTTGGCTGCAGTCTGGAACCCTGAAGGGTTAAGGTTTGGAAAATATATTCTATATAAAAATGTCCATTCAGTAAGAAATTAAACTTTTGAAACAAGGCTAACTTCGAAGTACATCCAAGCTCTGCTAGACAGCGCAAACCCTGGTTTGTTATAAGAAAAAAAAAATGTTAGACCCAGTGTTTGAGAGCCCACTGCAGTTAAAGGAAGTCTTTTAAGAATAGATGCACATGCTTTTAAAAAGTCTCTGAGTCAGTTGAGCTTTGGCTATCAACTGCACCGATTTCGCACCCTAAGGAAATCTGAACAGCCAAGATGAGCGTTTTATACTGTAGTTCATGCAAAATAGAAATGACAAGCACTCATTTACCAGTATGTCTGTGTATATGTGACATGATGATAAGCTAGTATTTCCATAATATTTTAAACTATGCAGGTCCCTTGTTCTTGCTGCAGCCCTGTGACCTTTTCTCTGCTTTTTTGATGCATGTTGACAGAAAAGGCTATTAGTGCAGTGGTAATCACTGGCCTGCTGAGGGATTATACTATTTTTCAAAGCCACTGGGGCCTTATGTTGCTCATGCCATTAAGAGCAATTGGCATGCACTCACTCAACAGTTATGAAATCAGCCCTGCAGGAAGTTTTTCATCCTCTGATGTAGCATGCACTCAGCACCGAGACCCATCTCAAGGTTACCGTTTCACCAAGAGGATTTGCTCTATTTAAGCATACACATCAGTCACCTGTAACAATCACCTGGAGTACCTCAGCTTCAGACCTGAACTGGACTGTTCCTTTGTGTCAGTTTAATCCTGTCTGGCAGTGCGTCGGAGAGTCAACACTGATCAAATGGTGTGATGTAGGTATTAGTTTTAACCCTCCAAGAGATGAAGCCAACAAGCACAAGTCAGGGCATTGCAGAGGAAAGATCTCTCTGGACCTGGGGTTCAGGATAGATGTTGGGCATGAGGTCAGGTCTGTAAGAAGAGGGAGAAATGGGATTACATTGGGGACAGCTTAGGCTCATGGCGTGCCATTTGGGTTATGCTAACCGTTGTTGCCAAGTGCGCAACGTGCAGGTCTTCTTTATAGATGCAAACACTGCATGCCTAGTCCCTCTCTAAGCCCCCAAAAACGATATTTCTTTTTGTATTTTATACAAGGCTGCCCCCAGTAAGTGAGTACAAGTTCTCCACATGTTTGGACCCATGAATAGTTTACTGGTTGGCTGTGGATTGGCTACCTCGTCTGCTGGTTGAAGTAAACAGAGCGAAAAATAGACATGCCCAAATAGCTAAAGAGTGGGCCTGTATATTTAGCCCTGGATATCCAAGACTGTCTGTCAGTTGTTTTAGGGACAACATAAATTAACACCTTGCCTCCTAATATCAGTGTTGCATTATTTATGCATTTTCCTTATGCTCATCACAACTGCATATATTTGATAAGAAATGGAAAAATATTATTTCAATTTCAAATAACTGTTTTAATATTTTAAAAGTAAATTTTAAATGTTAGAATTTTTCCGGTCTTCCAGTCACATGATCCGTCAGAAAAAAATGTTTTGTTGATTTGTTGCTAGAAACATTTCTTGTTATCAATGTGGATAAGATTTTTTGATGAATAGAAAGTTGGAAAGAACAGCATTTGTTTCAAAAATCTTTATCTTTGACCAATTTATATTATTTAATGTATATATATATATATATATATATATATATATATATATATATATATATATATATATTAGACTTTTGAAAATTTTATCATTTGGTCTACAATATATTTGCTTTAAAACTGTGAAAATCATCCTGGCATTCTCATTCTGATAAATGAGAAGACATGTTTGTCTTCCTTGTTTGTGATTATTTACAACAAGATGCTCAACAAAGGACAAAAAAGCACATTGAACACACGTTGATTCAACCTGATTGCACCTTTGGTGACATACCTGAAACACATTTTTTTAGTGTAAAAAATAATAATAATTTAAAATGTTTGCGATTTTAATATAAGTACATGGTTAAATATTTGACCTCTTGCTTGAGCAACTTAAAATATAGAACGTAATGCATGGAATTATAGGTCTACGTTGTTGATGTCAGAAACACTATTGATTTCAAACTCGTAATGATCCAAAGACCATCTCAAAATCGCAGTTTTCAGGAAGAATACTCCGCAATGGTGTGACATGAATTGTGCAGGAATTTGTCTAAAGCATATTTAAAACACCACATAGACATATAAACAACATTTAAAGCTTGATTTTCACCACAGCAGGACTTCAAAATCATGTACACACACATAGAATCGAATCAGTCAAAGTAACTTAATAAAAGCTGTGATGCTTTATAAACACCAGTTCGTCTCATGAGTGGCATCTTGTCTCGAGAATCAACGAACCAGCTAAATACTGATTTGCTTTGTCTCATAGTAACCTATCATCAGACACTTTAGCTTGGAGAATAAGTTATAGCTGCCTTCGAAATGTGCTTGAAATGCCCTTTTCTATATTCTGTTGCAACCTTCCGTGTACAAAAGTGTTCTCACTCATCTGAGGACCATGTGGGCTGAGTGTGCCATTTGGGACAGGGCTAAGTGCTCATTTGGTCAATTTGAAATGCCAAGGATTTCAGATAATCAGATGTTTTGCTGGTGTTTTTCGTAAACCTTGATATCAAGGTTGTGTTGTATACAGCAAATTTTATGAGCATGACTTCGAATGAGTGACGTGTACTCTAGACGATTTTATTTGGCCATTGAATGAGTTCTCTATTGGGTTATTTTTTTTTTCAAGGGCCAAAGGTGCAGCTCTGTTGACCACCTGGCCAGGCCTAGTGGCACTGAAGCGTTCAATGGGAAACAACTAGAAAGTTCAGTGAGTTTGAATTGCCACCATCTTGTCTGGCCTGTTGACAGTCTCGCACACTGACCACATACTAAGGTCTTCTTGCTGCCCAGTCAGCCATGGCCAGTTTTGTTAGCTAAATATGGGAGCCCTTTATCTGTCAGCACAGATCATTTCAGGCAGCCCAAAATTAGGCCACAGTTGAGACCAGTGCCCTGTGGTGAATGCATCGGGCTACTAGCGAGAGCAGTGTGCTGCCACATTAAACTAATATCTCAAATGCTTGTTTCAAAGGGAATCCCACATAAAACATTCACCTGCTGCGAAAGAACAGCTGAACGGTGTCTTGCAGAAACAATTGCCCAATTACTAGATGGTGCTTTCATGCAAATTCACTATGTGAAGCTGAAGCACTTAAAGGGCTTCTACTAGGCTCTGCTAATTGCACTTTGTGACTTGAAAACCAATCCACTCGGAAGTTGGCATGAGAATACTTTTACCACAGAAAGCTGGATAGGATTCACTTTTGTATTGGAAACACAAAGTGCTGTGACCATCAAAATGATTATAATCCCCATTATGCAAAGATTGAAGTAGCTTAATTTAATTGTTGCCTATTATTGTGTCGTACATTGTTGTATTATATCGTTACTTTTGTATTATTCAATTTCTCTAAATTGTGTATCAGATTCAGTCTTGTGCCATTGCATTGGCAATTTTAGAATGCTGACCCATCATTTCTAAACTAATGTAACCTCATGAATACAATATGGGCCATTTGTGGATGCAAAGATGGGGAAGGGTGATGTTTGTCACATGCGGTATCTTATCTTCTCAGTACATTAATGGTGGAAACTTGGAGCAGCTGCTGGACAGCAACAAGTACCTGAGCTGGCCCACACTGTCAAGCTGGCCTTACGAGATTGCCATGGGCCTCAGTTACCTACACTCTCAGGGCATTTCTCACAGAAGATCTCACCTCCGAGGTAATCATCACAATAATATGATATGAAAAGTTGGGTCAGAAAGATTTGGTTAAGTCATGCTCACCAAGGCTACATTTAGTGTGATCTTCCTTTTAAATGGCAAAGCTGAAGTTTCTGAACCATCATTCACCCTTCAGAAATCATTTTAATGTGCTGATTTTCTGCTCAAGATAACATTTCTTGATTCTCATTGTCTGAAAACAATGGGTTGCTTTTTTTATTTCTTTGACTGAATAGAAAGTTAAAAAAGAATAGTATTTATTTGAAATAGAATTATAAGTGTCTTTGCCATCACTTTGGATCATTTAATGCATATTTGCTGAATAAACTAACATTAAAAAATATTTGGGTCAGTAAGTATTTTGTGTGTTTAATGTTGTAAATAGTAGTTATACATTGCTTAATTTTATTGGCCTCATGAAGGTAGGCAATTATTGGATGAATTCAAGGTACACTTGTCCTGGAAATGCCTGTCATGTGCTGGTATACGTAAAAGATAATTTGTCATCTCCGTCACTTTCTCCTTCCTATAATCTAAGTGGATGCTTTTATTACCTATGGTCTGAGTATGAGGGGACTAATTACATTTCTTGTGTGAATTGGTTAAAGTGTTTGTCTGAAGACATCTCTACTGTGTGATGCTGTGTGAACTGAATACAAAGTTGGTGGCGCACGCTTTTTGCAGATTATATCATGTGAAATTGTCAATACCCAACCAGAAAGCTGATTGAGATGAGCTGGCAGAGGGTCGGAAGATCTGGAAGCATGACTGAATGCAGTCATGGCGCAGCACAGACTGAAGTTGATGTCCTCCACGACTCTCACCCAAACCCTTTTCTTTTCTATTTCGTGATCGAACAAATGTCTGCAAGCTGGAACGAAGCAGAGACCAGGAGCTTCTCACTATCCGTGTGCGGATCTGAGATCGTTCACCAGCTTTGTGGAACGGTATGCACGTGTACATGTTTTTGACACGTACGCTTCTCGTCTCATCCTGACATCATGTGTCTTTCCGGGATCTTTACGGGTTGTGTGTGAACGCACTCACAGATCCCCGGCAAATCACTGGCAGTGTTAATTAACCGAAATCAAACAATCCCTGGTCACATTGACCGTGTATTTTCCGGAATCTCTGTGTAAGGGGCTTTTTAAAGGCTTATAAGATATAAAAAATCCTTTGGTGAGTACCCAGCATTACTTTATTAACAAGACTTAGACTATATCAATCAGCACTAAAACAGGTGCTTTTGATTTAGTATTCACAGAGCTCTTGTTGGTGGCATGCGCTGAGATGCTGCTCCTTAAACCTCCCAGGTGTTGTCTTATCTTCTTGGGACTTTCCATAATTATACACTGTGGGATAACCCCTGTGGCTCTCGTCTGCGACATCATTAACTTTCTGTTTAAGTGATTCTAATTAACTGAATCTCAAGTGTAAGGTATCCTGGTGGGAGGAAGCAATATGATCTTCTAGCTCACGGTATCTTTCCTTTTGATGTTCTCTCAGAACTGCCTGACCAAGTCTGACGAGTAACGGCCACACTGGCGATCGTCGGAGACTTTGGCCTTGCTGAGAAAATCCCCAGTCATGAGTGAGTAACGGGCTACATGGGGACCTCCAAAATGAATAAAACATGCACACGTGAGAATTTTCATCTCCGCCGCCTGTATGCCACAATTATAGCTGCAGCTGCAGCTATGATTAATATGGCCTTTCCCCCATATAAAACAGTAGTGGGCATCCTTCGTTTTGCTCATGGCGATCCTAAAGGAAGCAATGGTGAGACGAAAGCAACGTGGACGGGGATCTAATTTGGAAGGAACGCACCGTACAAAGCCAACTTTAAGAGAGCGCTAATAATACCAAAGTAGTTCAAAGACTCCTTTCTTGCCCATGACCTCCTCACCACTTGGAGGAAAATGAAAAAGCTGTTATAAATGTTTTACCCTCATGTCATTTCATCAGACCTTCATCTTTGAAACAGAAAGATGTTTTAATGAAACCTTAGAGGTTTCTGTCCCTTCACTGAAAGTCTACTCAACCAAAATATTGATGCTTCTGAACATAATGTTCATAAAGACATGGTAAAGGTAATCCAGATGAAACAAGCTTTTTAATCCACGTCTCCTAAGAGATACGATCACATTATATTCAGGCTTTTATTCACATAAACATAAATTAAGGGAAATGCATAGAAAACATCAAAAATGCATAAACATGTTTGCGCTTTAGCAAGAACCAATGATGTTTGTTCGTATGTGTCACGCCTAAATTGTCATCTAATTCCTATAACGTAATCATGTATTAAGTACAATCTGTCTTTGTGTTTCAAAAGTTGAACTAATGTCTTATGAGTTTGGAATAACACGAGTGAGTATACTCAGTTTTTTGGGGATGCTCAATAAACATGGAAGACAGTTCTGACAGCCAAAGTTATATTTAAAGCACTTCCGCTAAAATATTGAATCTTTAAACATACAATAACATACAAAACATAACAAATTAGAAACTAGTCAAGGTTTTTCAGAGTAGCCATGTTGTTGATCAACTAGTTACCCCTTCTTGATCCACCACAAAGTATTGCTTTCACTGAACATTTTAAGGTTCCATTAAAGTCATTGTAAGTGCTTAAAGCTACACTGTGATTTTTACCCCTATCTAGCGGTGAAAAGGTATATGACCACCCAGTGAATATTAGTTCCTGTTCCTCTCAGCTCTGATTTCGTTTTTAACCTCCTACAGTGGCCAGTGTAGTCCAAGATTAACATGGCTTCCAGTTCTACCTTGTCCATGAGTGTTAACTTCAACGTAACGCGAAAGGCGAAGCTTTAATTAACGGGTATGTCCCTCTTTGGCTAATGTACTTTCAAGATGGAGGGGCAACATGGCGACGACATTGAATGCCCTTACCCGTATGTATTTTCAATGGCATATTATACACTCAACAAGTAGACAATTTTATCACTATGACTCGAAGTAAATATACAATTAACTGAGCACATATATTTCCGAAAGAACTTAAGTGTTTTGCAGGCGAAGAATAAACTAAAAGAGCTAACACAGTGGAAGTCTTGAAGTGCCTGTATTGTATATAAATGTGCTGAAAGCATTCTCAACACATCTAGCGTTTTGACCAGATCACTGATTCTGGGTGTTCAGTTTTGAGGGGAAGCTGTCTGTGGTGGAATCCCCATTTCGGATGGCTCCAGAAGTGTTAAGAGACGAGCCGTATAATGAGAAGGTTAGATTCTCAGCTGCAGTTGGCACTCAGCACTATAACAATGCTTGTTTCATCCCAGCATCTATCAGGACTCAATCATTTTTCTGTGTTCATTTCTCAGGCTGATGTATTTTCATATGGCATTATTTTGTGCGAGATCATTGCAAGGATACAGGCTGATCCCGACTTCTTACCGCGCACTGAAGTGAGTCCACAGCAGCAGTAATTCACTGTTCTAAAACTCTACAATAAATCTTTTGGAGATAAAAATTTGTTTCTAAATGACGTGTTTATGCTCAGTCATTAAAACCTCTTTGTCCTAACTACGACATTTACCCGCTCACATGCTCGTTGCAGAACTTTGGCCTGGATTACTACCGCCTTCCCAGCACATGGTTGGAGACTGTCCCCCTGACTTCCTTCAGCTCGCCTTCAATTGTTGCAATGTGAGAGTTTCTCTTTTAAAAGAATCATTAATGTATTGGTAGTTCTTTTTTAGGGTGCACCCAAATAATTGATCTATATTCTTACCACATACTGTATTTTTATTTCTTCTTTTTTTTTCAATAGTTTGATCATGTAAACTAACTGTTCGAAACATTAAAGGTGCCATCTGGAACTAAAAATCAAAAAACATATTAAAATTTCCCATAAGCAGATGGAGCACAGTAAACCTCGAGAAATTGAGTTGTGCCCCGGCCGTGCGTACTTCTACGTCTTCACAACAAGCACAAGCGAGCGCTGTTTGATCTTTTTTCTCACCCACATTATCCAAAGCCATTTGAGAGATGTATAGTAAAAGTTTGGTAATACCGCAGTTTCACGTGGAGCATTTGGAGATTTTTAGATATCAAAAGACCAACTAACAACATCAACACTAACTTTATGAAGACCGTCTTCATAGACGCCTGTCAAAAAAAGCTGGTGCATTTCGATCATGTGGTAATAAAACCCTGGGCGTCCATTTTAGTTTATCGGTATTCGCTTTGTTCACATGACACTTTTATTGTTAGTTTGAATTAATTTGACAGACTGCATTCATTGACGTATCATCAAGCTAGCGCCATTCAGAGCTGCCAATCTCTCACCACTTCTACCGCCAGTAACACACGCAAATGACACTTAGCAAGCAGGTTAGTTAAGCTTAAAATTCTGTCAATTTCATTACGCAATTCCAAACAATAAGTACCGTTCTGGCGTTGTACATGTTACACCACATACCCCTTGCGCATGTGAACCGACTCATCTCTACTAGCTAATGGAAGAACATGAACACTGTCTCGAAGATAGTATGCTACAACTTGCCAAAGATGATTCCTCATGCATGATGTCGACCAATCATATTTTGAACTCTCCCCTGAACTGAAATGTAGTAGTGGCCTGTATTTCCATATTGACTGACATCAGATTCAAGTACACACAAGCCGCATGCAGTTACTCGCTCCATTGCAGTTTGGCTGTGTGTTTATGTTGCCTGCCCCCGCAGACTGCCTTCTTCCCATGGCTGAAACTGGTATTATGACACCTGCACGTGCCGGGGCTAGTAATTTAGCATGCTAATTTAGGTTTATATCTCGGTAGCAACAGTAACTTGTCAGTTTTTTTTATGACATCATTGCACTTATTTCTTCTCATTCTTTTGATGCTGTAACTCATTTTTGGAATTTAACCTCAATTATTACATATGCCACCTTTAAAGCATTTTATCAATCCAAAACTTTAGAAGGCAGTAGTGTACATAATGTAAAATACATCATATATAAATGTATCAGCAGACATGCAACTAATACATGAAACTGTCCCACTGTAATATCTGTGATGTGATCTCTTCCAGATTTAGATACTGATGTCTTTATGTTCTTGTTGCCTCCACATATATCCCAGAATGGATCCAAAGCTCAGGCCCTCATTCCCAGATTTAGTAAAGAGGTTGGAGAAATTCTAGATACAGCTGAAAGCTGATGACTCTAGAGGGAGAGGCTGCTCAATGAACTGCTGAGAAGAGGTTGAGAAAAGCATGCCTAAAGGTGCGTGTTTATTAATGCAAACACATTTATTTCACTACCAGATATTGATTTGACTTACCTTCAAACTGCCGATATGATCAGGAAAACGGCTGGTGTCCATTCCATAATATTTTATTGCACTTTCCGGCACCCAACTTAAAGCTTTGATGTGCTTTGAATGCATCTTTCGTATGTGAGTTGCTTTTACAGAGGGCTAGAACATCCTGTCGCCTGCTGAGGCTTTGCTCATAGCATCAACACTCTCTTTCCATGTAGTACCTCTTGGGCCAATGAGTTTAAGACACGGAGACTAGAAAACGAACAGTAACATTGTCTGTCTCTGAGCTTTGTGGATTGGATGTTCTTTCCTTATGGGAATTACTTATAATTCACAGCTTTTTCTTTTTCCTTTTCTGTTACAAAAATATGTCTATTTCAAATCAATGCTTTTCTTTTTTTTACTTTGTATTCATGTATAATCCTGAAAGAGAAAATGTATTACAAAACAAAAATATTAAGCAGCAAAACTATTAAGCAGCATTGATAATGATCAGATATTTTCTTCTTGAGCAGCAGCATATTAGAATGGTTTCTGGAGGATCATATGAGACACTGAAGACTGGTAATGATGCTGAAAAATCAGCTTGCCATCACAGGGATAAATTACTATTTGAAATATATTAAAATACAAAATATGTATTTTAAATTGCAATAATTGAAAATATTATCGGTTTCACTAGTTTTTCCTTTTTCACACCATTCTTTGTAAACCCTCAGAAATGGTTGTGTGTGAAAATCCAAGTAACTGAACAGACCTTGCCACGCTCAAAATTGTTGAATCCCCTTTCTTTCCCATTCTGACATTCAGTTTGAGGTTCAGATTGTCTTGACCAGGAGTCAGGACCACACCCCGAAATTATTGCATTAATGAGAAATTGAACAGGTGTTCCTAATAATCCTTTAGGTGATTGTAGATCCAGATTCCAGTCAAATGAACATTACATATTTTGTCACCCCTAGTGTTCAAGCTTATTCCCTTAAAGCTCAAGTGTGTTGGTTCTGTTTGGTGAGTAGCAGTAGCAGAAATATTGCTTTTAAATGGTTGTCTGAAGGTTTCTTGCACCTGTCATTGGTTAGCCCCACCTCAAACTCATGCCAATGGTTGAGCCAGTGTTGTTGTATGAGACTGGTCATTATGCTTTCACTAAATTTTTATGGTGCCATTAGTGATTTGCACTTGTCTAGGGATATATCTATATATATATATATATATATATATATATATATATATAATATATATATATATATATATATTCCAAATATTAGTTAATTAATTTATTATCATCATGAGCTACCAATGAACACATGTTTTTTAAAGTATTTATTAGTTTACACAAACTTATGACCCCAAACTTTTAAAAAACTATTTTAAGAATATTTGTTAGGGTTTTTTTTGTTGTTTTTTTTGTTTTGTTTTTTTGGCTCACCAAGGTTGGATTTATTTGATCAAGAAATATGGTAAAATGGTAATATCTCCATAAAATAACTTTATTTTAAATAAATTTATTCCTCTGAAGGTAAAGCTGAATTTTCAGTAGCCATTACTCCAGTTTTGGATCTCATATAATATATATATATATATATAACAGGATATGGACCTGAAGGTTTTTCTCCAAGAGACCTTCTCTCTCAACTAACCAATGCCACTCCCACATCGGGGCAACTTTTCTCTCATTTATGCATTTAACAAGACACACAAGGCGCGATTGACACAAGTACGCAATTTCTGTACGAAAAGCATCACGCTTGGTCTTAAATATAAACGCTTATAATGGCCTTAAAAACAGTGATCAGGGTAAGACAAAAAAACACGTTTTGGAAGAGAAGATTGATGGTGTATTGATTTCAGGATTCTAATAGTAAGTTTAAATTAATAGCAATTAGTTGAAGTGGAAATTCTTTTGTAATGAATAAGTGTCTTTACTGTCAATGTAATGGATCCTTCTTTAAAAAAAAATCTTACTGTCTCCAAACATTTGTATGGTAGTGAAAGTTAATTAAGATATTAAAATGTATTAGTATACATAGAAAATACTATTAACAATGAACAATACTTTTACAACAATAATTTTTCTCGCTCTGATATTTTTACCTAATGCGCTGCCTAATGTTAACATATAGAATCTCACTGTAAAGTGTTATCATAGAAACACTCTAATGTGGTCCCCACCTCTCTTATTGTTGTTCTAGGTCCAGGTGAAAAGGGTATAAAGAGGTTAAATCCTCTAGGTTTTCAGGATGACAAGATTCCACCCAAGTCCCCCCGTCCACGTGCGCAACATCTGGCTTTCCCGTAGCCAGTCCAACATTCTCTCGTAAACCCGCCGCAAAGTGAACGTCCAGGACCCTTACTACAACCCAGGACCTAGGGGCTTAGCGCATGGGCTACCGAAATCAACCCTTTCAGTGCCAGAGGACTTAAAAGGTGGCAAGATCAAGTTTTATGACGTGCCCAGCAAGTCGGTCTTTTCGCTCATGTTTCGATTTGCACGCACCTCACGGCAGTCAAAGCTCATACCAGCCTCAAGCCAACATCAGCACTGGTGCCTCTGGCAACAACTGCTCCACCTCCTGGACGGAGCCCTGGCAGCTGCCCGGTCGGCAGTGCCGTTCGCTCCCCGTCTCTCCCCGGCTGCCCCACTCGGAAGTCTTATCTCTCATCTCACCCAATGTCCAGGAGCGAGGCCGGACAGCCAAAAACGCTGAGCAGCTGGGCTAAGGAATACGCTGTAACAGAGATCCCTCAGTACAAGCCGCAAGCCGACAAAGAGGAGGAAGTGGGGGTGGCAGAGGACTGGTCTTCTCGTGTACCCTCTGCCGGAGGAGAAGCAGAGGCCATGGACTGCTCTAGTAGCAGAGGAAGCCCTGCGGATGATAAGGACACAGTCCTCAGCCAGATGCACAACGGAAGTCTCGGTGGCTTCTGCGAGGACATGGAGGCTGAAGAACAGGATGGCATGATGATCTCCAACAAGAACTCCACTCACGCTAAGCATGTCTGTGGAGCCGGAGGAGCTCTGTCCGATTGTCCTCACAGCCTGCAAAGCCTCGTCTTCTGGAGGCCACATCTCCAGGTGTGATATCTAGATGGTGTAGAAAGGAGTTTGTTCACGCAAACAGAGATTATATTTAATATGATTGTTTATGTTCCTTTAAGGGAAGGAAACCCTTGTAGCTTAAGCTAAAGAGGGCGGCTTGGACTGAACATGGGAGCAGGAAACAGAGGTGTAAAACACTCGATCCGGTCCATGCGTTAGAAGTTAGCCATCACACTATGAAGAACTCAAACAGGGACGGCACTTCACACAGGGCTAATGATGCAACACGATTCTGTTTCTGTATTATACATGCTATTGGTTGCACCACATTAGTTACCACAAAAGCCGTTATGTTTTTTTTTTTTTTTTGTCCACAAACTGTATCCAATGTATATTTAAGTGAGCAGCTTTGGCCATTTCTGTTTTTTTTTTTTTTTTTTTTTCATAAGTTAATGAAAGGTGATTTTGAGTCTTTTTGCACTGTGTGGGCCTGGCAAAAAATCTGCAGCAAACATTCCATGTCATCTCTCATCTTAAAGAGCTCCTGTTTTTATCTTATGCTAACAGTGTGTTCTATGGTAATTTCAGGACACAGACCATTTTCACACTTTGACCTCTTAGGTCTTCAAAAAAAAGAAAAAAAAGTCTGCATCTACTTAAAATCGTAATTGCACTTTGAAATAAGTTAATGGTTTGAACTTTTTTTTAATGTTATTTGTCACTACATTTCTATGCAATAAATATAACCAAGGCATGATAGTTTTATAGAGAGGATTTATTTTGATATTTATAAGGAAAAAAATATTTTACTGTCTTCATTGTCTGTGAACTGTTTAAATTGTGTTTGTTCTTGTTTATATGATCTGATGAATAGTTATGTACATGTTGAAAATGGTCAGTTCGTGCTAGTTTATTCTTAACTATTTTTCTGCTTTCTCAGTCCTGACTGTTTTCCCAACACTTTTAGATTGTAGATTTGTAGATGAATGAGAAAGAGATGTATATTTCTACCAAAGACAGATCAGGACTTATTTTCCCCATTTATATGGCTTTGTTTAAATGCATGTGTATTCCCATTTGTTTAAAATAAATTAAAAATGTCTTATTGATTTTTTATTGTGGCTTTGCTTAATGTACTATTGTTCATCATCCATACTTAAATGGCTCAAGTCTAGCACACTTTTAAGAATAGTTTAAATGTACACTAAATCAGAAAACAAGACGGTATAAGGACAGGAAACCATAGGAAAGCTTAGACTTTATTCGTCCAAAATTATACACTGAAATCTCAAAAATCAAAGGTTTCTATGCATTTCCTTCAGCTTTTACAGCAGTGCTTTTTCCCCAGACGTAGTCCATCTTGTGCATGTGAGCCTTTGAAGACTTTGAGAAGGTGCTTTTGGCTATATGTAGAGGAACAGACTTGCCACTGAGGAACAGTTTATTGAGACATGTGGGAACAAGAGGAGCAGTGCTGGATTCTTGTGTGTTTTTTGTCAGACTTCTGGCATAAGCAAAAATATACCCAGTCATGAAAGCGTCAAATCCTGCTCGGTGAGTACCTCCTTCGACTTTCTTCTCTTTTGGTCTATCAGGAGCTTCGGCAGGTGCTTCTGGCTGAGATTCCTCATTTCCATTCTTGCTGGCTATTTCCCCAGGTTCAAACACCTGCGTGGCATCTGTTGGCTCAGCTCTTGCAGTCTTCTCCTGATGTTCAGGGAGTGCTGGTTCAGACATGGGCACTGCCTGGTCCAGCTCAGCTTCTTCAAAGTGCGATCTTTTCCCTTGTGGGGAACTGCATGACTCAGAGGCCTCTTTAGAATCTTTCTTTTTGTTCTTGCGCTTCCTCTTCTTCCTCTTGTCTTCTTTGAGCTTCTCATCATGCTGGATTATAAGGTCTGTGTCATGTGACATGGTGCACTGAGAGCCATTGGGACACCATCCATAAGCCTAGCAGCAGAGCAGAAAACATTAGCAATGTCATACAACATTTCAGGAATATGATGATGAAGAGGGTGAGTTTAATACTGTCTTTGTGTAAAGCCATGTCGTTATGTTGAAAACTGCTGTACAGCTTAATATTTTTTGTGGAAATTATAATACATTATTTTTTGATTCATAGAAAAAGCAATTTGTAAAAATAAATAGCATTTTTATTAACCATTAATTTTAGTCAATTTTGATCAATTTAATGTTGAAAAAAAATTCTTTAAAATAAAAAAAACTCTATCTGACTCAACTTTTGAGCGGTAGTATATAACCAAAATGAATTTGAGGAACCCACAGAGAACTGAACACAGATGTTGAGGGCTTCATCCTGATTCTGGTTGTCCGAGCAAGGCCTGTAGTCGATGTAGCTCTCCATGTTGCCTGTATATTTACAAAACTCTAGGAACACACGACTCCCATTACCGCCACCTTCAATGTCTCTGCTATTTTGCAGCTTACTGTGGAAAAAAGAAAAAAACTTAGGTACTGAACAGACATGTACATTTTTTACTTTTGGCATATTGAGGTATTATACATACCACTTCTTATAGGCATATTCCAGGTATGAGGCTGTAAAACGCAGCTCATACTCTGTTGCATACTTCGTGTCATAGATGCCTGCGGAAACATCTGGGACAGATCGGCAGTGAAGGTGCCCAGTCGATCAGGTAAATGGGCATAGAAGCACTGGTACAAGAAGACCATGTCTATCAGCCCATTATGGACCACCAAGGGCTTGTTGGTCCGAAGCAGTTCTATGAACAAGGTCCGCATGTTTATCCCATGGACATCACCTCCCTAAAAGAAGCCCAAAACACACCTACGTAAGTCTCTAAACTTGGAATCTCTACATCTTGATGGAACATTCTATCTTACAACTTCATACTCACTTTATCATTACCCTTATGATAAGAAATGCCTTCAGCATATTGTTTGTTGAAGTCAAATCCATGTTGCACAAGGAACTTCACTGACTGAGGTTCAATAATGTATTCCTCTGAGCAAAGCAAGGTTAGATTGTAAATCTGGACCAGGTATGTGCTGTCAGCCTAGAAACAGGAAAAGCACAAGAATCAGATACAATTACATATTCAATGGGAAAATATATGTTAATCAAATATCCTTACTTTGTTGTCAAGCTCTTTATAACAAGCAAACCCCAATGAAAGTATTGAACGTGTGCGGGCAGCATGGCATATGGCTTTGTATCTTTCTTCAATGCATCTTTAAAGGCAAAACAAACAAAAAAAAACATTACCACTTTCTTAGTCATTTACGATAGTGGGTATTAATAATTAAATAACACAACATACTCAGCCAGAAGAGCTTTCCTTGATCCAAGACCACTCAGTTCCTAAAAGAGACCACATACATGAATCATCTTGTTCCATTCTATTATTAAACATGAATTTTCTCATTCGGTTCGGTTTCTCAATAGAGAATGTGTTTTATCTCACCAAATCAATGGCGATGAATGAGGATGTTTTAATGGCTAACACCATTGCTGCCCATAACTCCGTAAAATTGTTTCCCTGTACATCTATTACAGGGACTATCATTGAGGATGACATTTTAAGTGCACTGGATAAAATAACCAATACCACACATCCGCTGAAGACAGAGATTTTCTTAATGCTCTTTACTACCTCTCTAATCAAAGTCAACCAGAGCTCTACGTCACCCTTGTTACATATTTGCGTAAAAAAATGATTTCGTCAAAGCAGATACTGTAGACGTGCATAAAATGTCATTTTGGAGAGTAACAAAACAAAATCGAATATATCTATAATGCCCCTGGTACTATTATAATAATTTCTTGGCTTTGGCGTTTCTCCGACTGTTCCAAAATGTATTACTTTAAACGTCAAATATGTATTCCTATAACTTTGATAAATATAATCTCCTGTCTAACATGCGGTAACACGTGAGTGCGTCTATTTTCTTTCCGGTTAGAGTTTCTTCTACGTTTTAGCGGATGGCGTAACATGCGTGTCCACCACCTACTGGACTGAGAGTGTGAAGCATTGGAAGCATTAATGTTTGAATAAAAATAAATAAAATCAAGTATAAATACTATGAATCACTTAAAAACAGTTCAGTGAAAAAATAACGGAAAGTTTAAAATATATATATTTTGTATGTACTGTCCAAAATCCTTGAGAATTTCCAAAAAGTGTAAGATGATTTAGTTTATTGAAGAAATTGTAAAGCATCAGTCGACCCTGATACATAAGCTATTACTAATTTTATTTTATGTATTTATTTTCTATTATTATTATTATTATCTCTTTCTCCTTTAAAAGAATGTTTACAGCTTTTTAAATGTATATAACAGCTCAAATGTTATCTTTTTTGTTTTCTATTTGTTCGTTGTCTCGCATTCTCTTAACTGTAAAATGATTCATTAAAAACTATTTACATTATGTGCATTTTCTAAATGTGAACTAATTTCATACAGGCAAAACAAAAGTCAACTCTCACATTATGCGTCATCAAGTCGCCTACCGGCGCCATTTTGGCTCAAACAAACTCTGCATTTCACTTACTAGTAAAAATATATTCGCAAGTTATCGCATTTTCTACTCAATACATTAAAGAGACCGCCCGTAAAGTAATTGTTTACGTCTGCTAAAACAACCGCTATCTCCTTTTTCTAACGTCTAACGTATATTTAATAATACACCTGCAAAGTCCTCTGCTAGCAGACCGATACGTGTCATTGTTGTTTTGGCCAGATGGTAAGTTAAACGTTTGGCGACAAAAATAAAAATGGGTGGATGCTCCGCTCCAAACTGCTCGAACTCTACAACTATTGGAAAGCAGCTCTTTCGCTTTCCGAAAGACCCCGTGCGCATGAGAAAGTGGCTTGTAAACTGTCGGCGTGATTTTGTACCAACTCCCTGCTCCAGACTGTGCCAGGCAAGTGAAACGCATGAGAGAATTAAATTCTGCAGAAGAAAACAATGAAGCCATTCTTCTGGTGTCCTCTTGGTGTAACTATATATCTATATTCTTGCCATAAAGCTTTATTTCCGTGACAGGACCACTTTGAGGAAAGCCAGTTTGAAGAGATCGCCAGATCACCAGCAGGGGGAAGGAAACTCAAACCAAACGCAATCCCCACACTGTTCAATGTACCCGACCCTCCCTCTCCTGTCACCCCTCAAGTAGCGTTACCTGTTAAAAATGAGCCAGGTAATGTTTTTTTTTTTTTTTGTATGAAAGGGGACAAGGTGATGGGGAAAAAAATGCTATTTATGTTTTAATGCTATTTTGTAATAACATTTTTGTACTTACAACTTGTATTGCGTTTCCCAGAGAAACTTTGCATTCACCCTCAAAACTTCTGTGTTCTCTAGCAAAAAGTCTTGCATTTCCCTGAGAAACTTTGCATTTGATCACAACACATTTGCATTCTTTTGAAAAAGTATTGTGTTCCCCGAAGACACTTTACCTTCACTCGCAAAACTTTTGCATTCTTTTGCAAAGTATTACATTTCCCTGAGAAACTTTTCTTTCTTTTGCAAAGTTTTGCATTTGTATTGCATTTTCCTAGAAATTTTGCAGTTGCCCACAAAACCTTTGCATTTTCTTGCAGTTGCATTTCCTCTAGAAACTTTGCATTCACTTGCAATCTTTTTGCGTCTCTATCAAAATTATTGGGTTACCCCGAGATACTTGGCATTTGCTTGTGAAACTTTTGCATTCACTTGCAAAGTATTACATTTACCTGATAAACTTGGCTTTCATTTGTAAAGCTCTATTGTCTAGCAAATGTATTGCAAGAGCCAGAGAATCTTTGCATTCGTTCATGAAATGTCTTCTCTCGCAAAAGTAATGTGTTTCCCAAAAAACTTTGCAGTCGGACACAACTTTTGCATTCCTTCGCTCTAGATCATTTGCGTTCCCTCTAGAATACTTTGCAATCACTCTGAAAACTTTTACATTCTCTACAATAGTATTGTATTTCCCCAAAGAAAATTAGCATTCACTCACAAAACGTTTGCGTTCTCTAGCAAAATTATAACATTTCCCTGATAAACTTTCGATTAATTAAAAAACTTTAGCTTTCTTTGCTAAAAGTTTTGCACCCCTCAAGATACTTTGCATTAGATTGCGAAACTTTGTATTCACTCACAAAACTTCTGCATTCTTTAGCAAAAGTATTGCGTCTGATATACTTACGCAAACGTTTTGCGATGGCAACTGCAAAGTATTACATTTCCCTAAAAAACACAAAACTTTTGCGTTCTCTAAGAAATGTCTTGCATTTTCCCTGAGAAACTTTGCTTTTGCTCATAAAATGTTTCACTTTCAAAATGATTGCATTCCTTTTATATATTTTACATTTGCTTGTGAAACTTTGCATTCACTCGCAAAACTTTTACGTTCTCTAGAAAAAGCATTGCGTTTCCTCTGAGAAACTTGGCATTCACTCACTAAACTTTTGCATTCTTTCGCAAAAGTGTTGCGTTCCCTCAAGATTATTTGCATTAGATTGCGAAACTTTGCGTTCACTAGCAAAACTTCTGCATTCTTCAGCAAAATTATTGCGTTTCCTCTGATATACTCTGCATTCACTCACAAAACTTTTGCGTTTTCTAGACAAATATTACGTTTCGCTGAGAAACTTGGCTTTTGTTCGCAAACGTTCGTGTTCTCTAACAAATCTATTGCTTTCCCAGAGAAACTTTGTATTCGCTCATAAAATCGTTGTGTTCTCTTGCAAAAGTGCTGCGTTTTTCTGAAAACTTGCGTTGATCTGCTAATCTGCGTCAGAGACGATCTATATAGAGACATGACAATTCCTAAATCCTCAATACAACTATATAGGGAAAACCTGTAACGCCAAAGATGGCGATTGTATACACATGTCCCGCCAATCGTCTGCTTTTAACAGTCAAGCCGGGAAACATTTAAGCCTATCGTCTGGTTCCACTGATGCACGTGCATATTTGATGTTTGTCAAACATCAAATGTAAAAGTACTGTGGGGAAAAGGGCGTTTTAAATCTTATTTTGGGGCAAAGTAATCAAACTTTTTCAGCGATTTGTACCATATTGTACTGCTGTTTCTATACATGCAGTTTTTATGTCCCTGGGACCAGTGAAACTGCAGTTCTGACTCTCTGCCCAGCCTGTTCTCATGTAAATGCATTTCTATAACACGCATGTGTATTGTCGTGTAATATATACGCGAAAATGAGTTTTTACGTGCATATGAGACACAGTTTTTGTCGTGCAATTGATACGCAGTTCATTTGCGTATAATACACACGCACCCCACACCACTAATTCTAGCAAGCGTCTAATACACACGCACCCCACACCTAAACTTAACCTAACCAACCAATGCCGTATCATATGCACGTAAAAACTCACTTTAGCGTATATATTACACGACAATGCACATGCGTGCTTTAAAGACGCATTTGGTGTGATCGGGTTGGCTCTGCCCATTCATTTAGATAGGAGCCTGGTCTTGTTAGTCTGAAATAGCTGCTCAGGGGTGCGTTTCCCGTACAACGACGTAGTTCACTGTTTCACTACCATAGTACGATGCATCGTTGGAAAAATCAGCTAGCTAGTCACGACTGTTTTCTGAAACCCACTGTCGCAAAGTATCGTTCAACCACGTTGGTTTTGCACGTGGTGGAGTAATAACTACTTTTAATAAAACTGTTTGAGATCCAATTAACGTTAGATTTGTTTTATATAAATTACAGACATGTCATCTGAGGACTATTTCTAATTGTTCTCAGTTGTTTTGCTTTATTACCAGACTCAATATTTGTCTCGTTCTTACATAGTAGAGCACGTTCGCACATGCGCACTATTTAAGCTTGTTACTTCAAACCTTTTGAAAAACTAATAGACGTAAATTACATTTGTATGTATGCTGAATAAAAGGCACCGATTGTACTGAATGTCAGCTTGCTTATTTTGCTCAAGATAAGGATTTATTACCTCCAAATGTCATGCAATATAGAAACGATGCTTCTAACCACAGGTTCGAGAGCTGTCGTTCAAACCATACAAATTTGCAATGCTGTTTGCGAATATTCGTTGGAACGATGGTTTTGGGAAACGCCGAAATCGATTGAACTATGCTGATAACAACGGAACTTGCAACCATAGTTGGCTAACGATGCTTTGGGAAACGCACCAGAGGCGTTGCCAAGATGGCGGCCGAGTGGCATGACTTTGCTAAAAGGACTGTGTCTGCATTCAAATAGTTCCTCCCACTTCATATTATTTCCATTACAAACATTTTTAAAGTGAACGCAAAATTTATCAGGGAACCCAAATGCTTTTTAACCCTAAAACCATATTCTGGACAAATGTGGGCAAAATAGTTTTGATTTATTTTTTAAAAATACTTCCCCTGATATGAGTGGTACAAGACTTGGCTGCTTTTCCTAAGTTTGCCTCCTGAACACAAACAATTTTTTGACTCAATTCTACAATGTTATTACTATCTTGTATTTGGGTCAAAAATGGGCACCCATAGAAATGAATGGGAAAAACTGTAATTAGAGCATTCTAAAATAAGCCAAAATAAGACACCAGGTGACAGCAAAGTCACTTCATCTTTATGTTTTAGCTCTAAGAACTTATTGGAATGATATTTTAAAGTAGTAAAAAAAATAAAACATAAAAAAGCATAATTTACATAGAAAATATGGTACTTTTTGAAGTAAATAAATTTAAAAATACCCCCGAAATAAAAAAAACACCATAAATGGATAGACAAAACTTTATCGAAGACAAATAAATAAAATTAGTATCACACCGAGTCCTCTGTGCCCACATTTGTCCACAATTACAGGATTAAGGGCTATAAAGTGAATACAGTTTGAGGGCTACAACCATTTGAAATATATTCATTCTTTGCACATCACCATCTCCTATTATATTTTCTTTATATTTGAGCCATTTCCGTGGAAATTTTCTTTAAAAACAAGATGTTAAAAGCACTACAAATGTATATATTTGGAAACCTTCGTTGTGAACACATCTGAATTTGTCATTTATTTGATATCTGTAAAACTTTAAACAGCACATCAGTAAGAATGAGGAAAAGTTAACAATCCCTTTAATGTGACTTTGTGTAAATGAATATATGATGTTGTTACTGTAGTGGAAAAGGACTTGAACATGGGGGATCATGGTTATGCCCGCTGACAGCCCCCTGTGGATTCAGAGGAGGATGGAGTTCAGGGGGCAGAGGAAGAGCGACCCTGTTCTCTCTGTCAGCATTATAAAAGCAAGCTAGAGCAGCAACAGCAGCACACAGTCCGACTACAGAGAGAGGTAACATTTATACTTATGAATCATAAGAACGAATCATAATCGATTGATAACATTTTGTCATTTCATTTTTTACACAGGCAGAGGAGATGAAGAAACGTCTTTACAAACTGAGTAAAATAGAAAAGGGGCTGCAGGTGTTCCTGTTTGAGGATCAGATTCGCGCCCTAACATTAGCCAAGCGTTCTCGGAGGGCAGTGTGGTCCCATGACACTTTACTGACAGCCCGAAAAATTCGCTGTGCGGTGGGGGTTAAAGGATACGAGTACCTCAGGGAACTGGGCTACCCCCTGCCTTCTTACAGGACGCTGTGCAATCGCCTGGAGCCCAAAATGATGGTGACCACAAGTATGCAGGACGAACTGGCAGAGCTCGGCTTGGGCATCATAACGGCGTGTGACAGTCCAGAGGGCAATGTTACGAGCGATGAAGGACTTATTGGTGTCATGACCTGAAACTGCAACAATGCTTGACTGTTAAACCAGCCAAAGGCAAAGCAACTGCAGGACTCACAGATGATGTTTGTTTACTGGTTTAAGTTATTTTGGGTTGTTGTTGTTGCATTTTAAAACCATTTGCATAAATACCACAACAGTCTGGAGCTGATTCAATATTACATATGTTATTTTCTCTAAGAAAGAAATAATTCGGTCTTGCTGCATCTGTCTGTGTAGTTGCACTCCCTTGATGCAAATTTTGCACCTTTTATGTGTATTGAGAAAATGTAGGTAAATTGTTGGTGGAATTATTTCAGCTGTTTACAGAATCTCGAAATGTGCCCTGATATCCAAATGTTATTTTTGCCACTGAGACAAAGATATTGGATCTGGTAGAAATGTCACAATCGATGATATGAAATTGGTGAACTGGTAGTGGTGCTATGTTGAGGTGGTGTAAATCTGGTAGATGATGTGTTGTGAAGGAGTTTAGCCGTTAAAAAGATTGCACATATTTTTAGACCCACCACACAAATGATTCATGCAGCTGCCAAACTGAAAGTACTGTTCTGAATAATAAACTTCTGTCTGCAAACCAGAGTTTCTGGTTTTATCATATTCATTTAGTCAGAAACAGCTTTGTGATGATGGGTCACTTGTCCTGACAATAGATCAACTGTGTGTCTTAAAGGGATAGTTCACCCAGTAATATATATTTTTGTATTGACTCGCCCTCATGTTTCAAACCTGTATGGACTTTCTTATGCTGAACCCCAAACAATAAATTTTTCAGTATTGGTTCCCATTGACATCCATTTTATGACATTTCTGAGAGTATCTGATTTTGCGTTCCATATAACAAAGTCACAGGTTTGAATGAGAATCTTTAGATTTTTTCAGTGGACTATCCCTTTAAGAAAGTGTTTTACTGAGAAATTCAGTGAGCACACATTATTAGGGATATTTGATGAACATATAGGGTTTAAAGCACTTTAAATAATACAACAATGATTAAAATAATGGATATTAAGTATTAGGTGTAAACAGTTTTTTGTTGTTGTTTTTGTGTGTGTGTCTGTGCTCCTTTTGTACAGATATTTGAAATGTGTACTGAAGGTTGTTGCTCCATGGATTAAAGTGTGTACTTTGTCCCAATCATTTCAAGGATGAAACACTGCTGTTTGCAAAACTAAAATCAATTCATGTCCATGAGATGGTGTAAGATCTTTCAAGAATCCTTATATGGTGTCAATTTCAGATTGTTTACTTTTGTGTAAATACAGCGAGGACAGACATTATAATAAGACAAGTATATTCTCATAAATTTGAATAATATTCTTGCTAAATTACTTTTCAACAAAGCTATATAGTAAATGGTGACTGAAGGATCAATTGCATCATTTGAACTGAACAGTAAATTTACAGACATGCACATGTTTTCACATGATGTGATCACTGAATGTTTAGCTCAAGCAAACAGTGGCACAAACTGGCAGGGTCTCAAACACAACACTCATGAACTGGGACCGGTTGCATAAACTAGTCATTATGTGTGACCCACTAGCAGTTAGTCAAAGTTTTCGGTATCAACTTAGACTCATCTATGTTTTTATGTAACTGATTTTAAAAAAGCTATCAGGAGTCGGAATTAAAATGATGTCTAACTCTGTCTTAGAGGTTTATCCAACCGCCCCTATGCCCTAAGACTTTAAGACACTCCAGTATTTGCTTTTCAATTGAAATCTTTCCTTATGTCAACTAAATTATCCAAGCGATCAGTCAAAGTATTGCATCAGTGTTAAAATGGCTTTTGGACACTTTAGATGTATACATTCAAAGGTGAAAAACACACATGACTGATCCAAGAATATATATCTTGATTTCCAACTTCCCTTAAGTGTGATTTACAAAAGCACACAAAAAGCTGTAATCTTTGATGTTATATAATATATTATTCACCCATGGCAACATGGCGCACAATTTATTCTATATAAATACACTGCAGAAGTCACAAAAATGTTGTTTAGTTTGTTATCAGGTCTTGAATCACCCACACACATGAACGAAAACTTTATAGTACACCAGGTTTGTTCTGTTTGTTGAGGGGGAGGGCTTGTAAGAGAACTTTAAAAGTGTGGACAGTCAGCCTTTCCTCATTTCTGTATTTTGATTTGAAGAGCCCAAAAAACAGAGCTTCAGGTTTGTGCAACTGCATGTCCTCCTGCCAGTTTAGCTTTTTTTTTTTTTTTTTTTTTTGTTTTTTTTTTGCATACTATATGTGCATGGGATAAAATAAAAATGCCAAACTAATGACACATCAAAGTATTAGGCAATAATTTGAGGTTATTACTTTGAGGAATTGATGATTGTTTGTGTTTGTATCTTTTGCAGCGGGTGACGTTCAGCGCGGGCGTGATGCAGGCTCTCTGGGCTCTGTGGTTGTCTGCTTTTCCAGCTCTTCTAGGAGCTTCACCACTGTTTGTGGAGAAAGAAAGCTCTGGCTCCAGAATCTGTAAACCTGCCCCACAGTGGGAGATCGATGGCAAGGCTCCAATGAAAGACCTTCTGGGAAATGTAGTCGTTGTGGCTCTTCTTAAAGCGAGCTGACACTTCTGTCTCACGCAGGCGGCCAGGTGAGAGTTCTTGCGATGTCTTTTAGTTAGAGATGTTGATTTTTAAAAGATTTATTTGGGCAAATTTCAAACAAACAACGTGAAAAAGACCAATATTTAGATGTTTAGACACTTTTTAATTGTTTACTAAATCAGTCTGTTCATTAAATGTAACAAATACAGAAACATAAGATACAGTATTAAATGTGACTTTTAGTGCTCCATTCTGAAAAAGAAGGATGAGGATGCAATTATTACAGTTCTATAATTAATCAGTTTTATCTTTATCTTTTTAATGAATCTATGGAATATTTTAATATACGTAGCTATATACAATATATGAAAATTCAAAATAAAGCTAGGCCTATATGTAGGCTAGTATATGAGAATTTTATTCACTTTTGAACTTGTATAACTTACATTTAAAAATAATTCAAACTTATGTTTCACGCAAATGTATGTAAGCAGCCTAACGTTACTTCAACTGACTAGCGTTGTCTTGACTGACCTTCCTCATTTCCTCATTTAAAGGCACAGTTTTTTTTATTATTATTATTTTATAATTTATTTATTTTTTGTGTGTGTAAACAATAGAAATATAAATCTTGGTAAATTGCTCAGTCAACTGAATGCTTGCTTGTGTTCTCTTCCTTTTGGTTGGGAAGGTTGGGAGACTTGCGTGATAAGCTGGTGCATGGCAAGCTGACTAACATATCATTCCTGGTCATCAA
Source organism: Hybognathus amarus (assembly GCA_030378365.1). NCBI lineage: Eukaryota > Metazoa > Chordata > Actinopteri > Cypriniformes > Leuciscidae > Hybognathus > Hybognathus amarus. The sequence continues at coordinate 281,684 of JAQIUQ010003333.1, forward strand.
TGAGCAGGATGCGCAGTCCAGAGCCATGTACTGGGAGCTGAAGAGGAGGACGGCACTGGGCATCCCTGTGTACCAGCAGAGCCCACTGAAAAACAATATCTGGGAGCTCTTGGAGGGAGATAAGGATGATTTCTTAGTCTATGACAGGTATGAACACTTCTGAATCCAGTACACACTGAGGGTCACATGGCTCTTTTAGTATCCATATGCAAATTCAACAGAGGAATGAGCATCCGAAATATTTTTCTCAAGTATTGTTTACATATGTTGTTAATATTCATTCTTACGTATTTTTATTTTCTGCTCAGATGTGGATATCTCACCTTCCACATTGTCCTGCCCTTCAGCTTTCTTCACTATCCTTACATAGAGAGCAGCCATCAGGGCTACATACCACAAAAATATATGCAACTGCTCAGTGAGTGGCAATATTGGACAATATACAGCTTCTGAAAGTTCCATATTTATGAAATGTTTGCAAATGTTAATTGATTTCAACTCTCTTTTAGCTAAATGCCAACTTCTCCATATCAGAAGGCTCTGACAACCCCAAAAACAATGCAGACGAGTTCACAGAGAGAAGAACAACCAGCAGGCTAACAATACAGAACCTGGAACTGTTCAGCATCATCATCATCATCATCAACATGAGCATCATCATCAACATGAACATCATCATCATCATCATCACCATCATCATTCAAATAACAGAAACAGAACAGGTTATTCAGATGTGGCCAGCATTACCAAAAGAGCCAACCCAGCATTCTCATCATCATGAACATAGTTCATTAAATCTTTTTTTTTCTTTGTTTTCCAATTGCCTAATTGTTGAATTTTGATTTTTGAAGTTACTGAAAATGTTGTTTGTTTAATGTTTGTAAATATACAGAGATGCTCTTGTGTCAGGACCTTTTTATATTGAGCTTAAAGGATGATTTTAGTTGAATCGCATTGTTCTTAATGAAGTGTGCACTTTAAACCTGAGTCAGGGTTCTGCATACAGATGTTAAGACAAAGGAGTCATTCACAAAATCTGTTTTCCTCCTTCATTTTAAGGAATATCTGACATTGCTAAACTAAAGAGTTGTCTTTGCTTATCTGTGTTAACTGCTTTGTATTTGTTAATATATTATCTAAGATATGTAATGGGAACGTGTTTTGAGTGGTGTAAGAGTATAAAAATCTATATAAAATTAGTTTGCATCAGCATTCAGCATATACTCCTGAGACCCAGGAATGGAGTTTTTTCCTCTGCAGAGGTTTCTTTGAGACTGTAGACACAGTTTTAAGAATTTTCTGTAAAGAGCACATTCTGGGCTTTTCAGATATCAAATGTTTGGAGGTTGATTAGTCATGACAACTCCCTCTCAATGGTCTTTGAAAATGACTGACACTGACTCAAAGACTAAATTCAGCCATCTTATGGGAATATGATAATGTTTTGTAATTATCATTCAAATCAGACTAATTTTCATATTGTTTGTAATAAATCAGTGGGGTTTTAAATCAGAATATGACTTTCTGTTATGAGACAGGCATCAGTTTCATACACTGTAGAGGACTTACAACATGCTTATCAGGCATTTATAGGGAGACATAAGTAAAGGGAATACATAATAATATCACTATGACATATTATGAAAATGTGGCCAAGTTATTATTCTTATTATAGCTACCTCTTTTTTCATTGGACTACATATTGCCCAAAGAACAGGTGGAAGTTTCCTGGGGCTGTCATCCTGAAAACCCTAAATTAAATGATATTAAATGCATGCTCTGTGTGCATACAAAACGAAACATGGGCTACATTTAACATTATTTTGAAGGTTGGGGTATGTGTCTATTGTGAAAAGAACTGTGTTTTGCCCTGTGTTGGACATTTCCTTTTTTGACTGCTTGATGTATTTATATTCTGGATTTTTATGAATATGGTTGATATTTCATTATAAGAATTGTATAAGCTAAATAATCAATGCCTCTACAAGAATTTTGTCAAATACAAACATTTTGTTTAGGATTTTATGTACTTTTGTTTTACCAATGTGTGCAGTGATGGACAGCACATAATCATTTCCAGCATTGGCAGACATTTTATTTTGTGATGCACATGAAATGTGTATTGTTTATTGTTTACCAAAAAAATGTATTTTGTAATAATTTTGTCTAATTGATTTGAATGCAGTAGTACTTATGTAGGATAAAAATAAAAATCAATTCTATTTCAAAATTATGAAATCGATTTTTATATAGGCTAGTACAAATAAAAATAATTACAGTAGTTATTAGCTTGATTTTTACAGTAATGCACTGTATTACACAATTACCATGTAGTTACTGTAAAACTGAAATATGGTTATGGTAGGCCTACTTTAAATCTTTATTACAGTAACTGTTGCCAGTAAGTTACTGTAAAAGAAAAAGAAAAGTCTAACAGTGTAGGCCTACGTAATTCACCCTTTAGTTAAATTATTTAGGACTATAGCCAACTTAATTTGCAGGTTGCCACTTTATAGGATGAAATAAAAACAATATTAATGTCTAAACACAAAATGGTGAGATGGTTAAGGCACGCTGCTCAAAATAGCTGATGGTATCTCTGTTAAAGAATAAAGTTATCCAGGGGATTTTGCTAATCCGTCTTGGGGAGGAGGATGTCATGTGTAAACTCCTTAACTCATCCATGAGCCTCTGATTTATGCTGAACGAGAGCTCTGTGTCGTAATTCCGTTGACAACATCATGTTCTCTCTCTCTCTTGTACCTTAAATAGCGATCATAATTGACATTTTAAGCAGTTACTGAAGTTAGCTAGTTAGCTACTCCCAGCAACGAAGTTTCACGCTGTTCCTAAAGGCAACCGATAGATGGCGATGTTTAGGCATTACTGAATGAACATCAAGCGCAATGGTAAGCCGTTTGTTCTTAATTCTAGCCTACCATTTATTGGATAGGCCTATTGGTAAAGTAACTACAATTATTTAAGGTTTGGTTTTGTTTGGTATGTTTTTTTAATTATTATTACAATATGCCTATACATTAACAGACACGTCTCGTCTCTATTATTAATTGCTCAGGTGTCCGTATCGCTGTTGACATGGCAAAGGCTCCAGATACTTTACCAATGGGTCCTAGAAAACGGAGGTATTTTAAGGAATTGCATGTCCATTATTTTGCTTTAAATATGCTCTTCATTATTTTCATACATGAGCAGTGTCAGCCTACCACACAAGTTGTAGGCTACAACAGTTATGTTTTACCTAGCTACACAGTTAACGTTACATGACACCAGTGTAGGCTAGCCTACATTTGACTAATTGGTCCTGACAAAACCAGTATTAAAAAAATCTAAACTACTTTAACCACTATATTAAGAAGTTTAACGTGCTAATTATGCAATTCGTTCTTTAATTTCCAGACAAGAGGACAGATGGATGGCTATTAGTTTATCTCTCCCCTGCCTGTCTGTGGCATTTTCCTCTGTTACCTTGTCATCATCTGGCTTGGCCCCAAACTGATGACACACAGAGAACCAGTCAACATCAAGGCTATTCTTATTATTTTACAATTTTTCCATGGTGTGCCTTTCTGCTTACATGTTTTATGAGGTATGTGCTTGTGAACTAAACACAGAACTTACAATGTCCTATTCATTTATGAAATTTCATTCATATTAACTTAATTCATATGTATTTATGTGTGTATAGCCTATGTATGCATGTTTGTTTTGCTTTTAGTTCACAGCATCATCTTGGTTGGCAAATTACAGCTTGCTGTGTCAGCCTGTGGACTACTCTGAAAACCCCCTTGCAATGCGGGTAAGCAAATTATTTTTATACAAATAATTTGCATTTTTCCACACATTTGCAATTGTAGAATAAGAATTACCATTATTATAGTTATTACCTTCCTTAACGCTGTGCAATTTTGATGCCATGCAGATGGCCAGAGTGTGCTGGTGGTTTTACTTCTCAAAAGTCATTGAACTTACTGATACTGTAAGTAAATTATCTAGTCCTTTGATATCAGATCACATTGCTAATGAATGTCTTATGATGATGTTTTATTACATTAAGAAGTAAATGTCATTATCATCAGATGTTCTTCATTCTGAGGAAGAAGAACAATCAACTGACCTTTCTACATGTGTATCATCACGGCACCATGATTTTCAACTGGTGGGCCGGGGTCAAGTATGTTGCAGGAGGGCAGTGTAAGTGTTCTTACCTTGAGTAAAATAAATGATTGTGTTTACATACAGCAGTCCACTTAGCACAATGCAACAATGTCATACTCTCAAATAAGGCAATATACACGTTGTGTATACAGGGTGTGTTTATGAATAGATGTGAATTTAACTTTTTAATCAAACTAAAAACTAAATATTAGATTGCATTAAGCTATTGTACAGCTACAAAAGTCTGAGACATTTAAAATATAATTTAAACCTTGAAATAAGCCTATACAGAAGCTTCTGAAGCCTAAGATGCTGATTGGATCATCTCAAATCATGCTGGAGAACATGATCTTGGAGTTCATTGAAGCAAATTCTGAAATTCATGTTCATTTTCACTCATTAGATTTTATGGGCAATAGAAGCATTTTTTACTAGTGATCTGCTTTTGGACACTACTGTATTTATGTAATTAAAAATTATTCAGCTATACATCTATTGGGTTTGATTTAGTTGCAGTGTCACTCTGACACCACTGGGGGTTATATCGCTCCAGAAATAGACGATGAAAGTATTCTGAAATGTGAGTGGTATTGTCTTGATGTTAGGCAAATGATGAAATGACAAATATGGATGCTTGCTATTGCTTTAGGTGACAAGGCAGAGAATGATTTGCTAAAGATGTTTCTCCTCCTCAGCATTCCTTATTGGCCTCATAAACTCTCTTGTGCATGTGGTGATGTATATGTACTATGGCCTGGCAGCACTGGGCCCCCAGATGCAGAAAATACTTATGGTGGAAACGCTACCTCACTTCCCTCCAGCTGAGTGAGACTCTCATTATGATTTTTTAAGGAATAATGCCTTAATATGAAGGATCTGTGACTTTTGTGTCTCTGTTTTTCTTTGTCCTCAGCTCCAGTTCTTTATTGTGACTATTCACACTGCGTTCAACCTCTATGCTGACTGTGACTTCCCTGACTCCATGAATATGGTGGTGTTTGGCTACGCCCTCAGCCTAATCGCTTTGTTCAGTAACTTTTATTATCAGAGCTATCTTTCCAAGAAGACAAAGATAATATGATTGCTTGGAGATGGAATATACGTTGATTGTTTGAATAAAATGTATCATCTATTGATCCCTCAGACTGAATGTGGTGACTGTATCTGTCTTTCAGGACGGTTTAATCCTCCCTTTATCTCAGATCCATTTGTCTGTATATTCTCCCCTCCTCCAAACTTGTCTATACAATCTCTACACCCCATCCCCTCTGGTCATTAGGGATTGAGACCCTGCAACAGCTCTAGTGATCTGGCCAAATTGAAATAAACCCGAGTCCACCTTCTGCTCCTCACTCACTTATTTATCTAATCTCCCACTGTGACACTTCATTTGTTTTAGCACTCATTGGTTCAGGTCAACCAATCACAGTGTAGCTGGGGGAGTGTCTTATTTAGGACCATGCCTTCTCTACTCCTGCCCTCTTCTACCTTGTCTTCAGCCTATGCCTTTTTAAATATAGGTTACCTCTAAAAGGCACAAACATTTTTATTTTTATTAAGAATACAATAAATAGGCCTTAATATATCTTAATATTAGGGCTGTCAAACGATTAATCGACATCCAAAATAAAAGTTTGTGTTTACATAATATATGTGGGTACACTGTGTCAAATTATTTTGTATATATATATATATATATATATAAATACACACACATGCATGTATATTTAAATTATAATATAAATTATATATATTATATAATAAATTATATATAAATCTATACACAGTATAAACATGAAAATATTTCTTTAAATATATACAAGCATGTGTGTTTTATATATATATATATATATATATATATATAGATTAATCGATTGACAGCCCTACTTAATTTTATTATGGTTTAAAATCTATTGAGAAACATTTAACATAGTATTTAATGTATATTATTTACTTACATTTATTACAGAATATACTATATATATATATATATATATAACTGTCTGAATAAGATAATGAATGAGTGTCACTTTAAATTGAATATTTAATTTGAATATTTTTAAATATTTACATTTAAATCTAAATGTAATTATGCATCTCAGTTCAAATGCATAAAATTAATTGGAATTTAAAGGGCATTCTCAAATGAATTATGAATGGCGCACAAGCTTGCTTATTGCAGTGAAAAAAATTATGGTTGTGAGAATATTTCTCCTGAAAAATTGTTCCTGCCAGCTCTGAATAGCATGCAGGTCTATTTGAAAAGACTGGGCTGCACCCTGTCACCTGAGTGGCATGTGTCAAAAGTGAAATGTCCTTTCACTGCAGGGGAAGATAATGGCATGGAATTGCAGACTATTTGCACTAGAACATTCTACTCCTGAGTAAAATTAGATATTATCTAAAATTGCAGTGTAATAGATGGGTGGATAGACAGATATAATATTTTCAATATATTTTTGCAGGCATTTGAGCCTCAGGTACAGCTTTAATGCAGTTTGAGGATTTCATTGCATCTGCATGAATATGTGAAAGCTCTCGCCTGTCTACTCATTCAAATAAAATCAGCACAAGCTTTACTCCAACATGTCAGTCATCTGACAGAATGTGCCCAGGTTGCATTTCACCTATTGAGGTTTAAGTTCCCCACAGTGCTATCAATTTGATGTAAAATGGCCACTCTTCAGTGCATTCCATAGGCCAGCGAATAGACAGTTCTCAGGGTGCACCTCTAAATGTCACTTTCCCTGCAAGATGCCAGAAGGCGGCCATCCTTTAATGTTGCTGTCACTTTAAGCCGTATCCATTCTTTCCTCTGCCTTTCTTTGTTAAGGCATATAAAGAGCAAGGACCATATGTCTTTCATGCCGCCAGACAGAAATATAAGTGCCTGAAGATGGAATCTATTCACTTCCATAAATTCTTTTGTTTTCCATTTGACAGTCACACGTTTTTTTTCTTCCAGATTTTTTTCTGCTTCAGGAGCATCACAGGATGGCAGAAGAAGATAGGTAATTGTTGTTTAACGTAGTAACTTGTTCAGTGCCTTACTTTTTATAGCACATAACAGTTTCGAAATTCACACAGATATATAGATAGATGAGTTGGTCCTCACTACAGAACATGAAATCAACTCCTCCCATCTTACATATCCCTGAACCTGCCCAGCTCCACTCCCTGATCCCTAAACCCACCCTAAACCTACCCAACTCCACCCCTCAGACTCCGCCCCCTGGATCTTTTGTAATGAGGTACTACTGGAGAATAGAGAGAGATCTACATAGATAGATAGATGGATGGATGGATGGATGGATGGATGGATGGATGGATGGATGGATGGATGGATGGATGGATGGATGGATGGATGGATGGATGGATGGATGGATGGATGGATGGATGGATGGATGGATGGATGGATGGATGGAATGGATGGATGGATAGATAGATTCAGATAGATCAGATAGATAGATAGATAAAGATAAATAGATAGAATAGATAGATAGATAGATAAGTAATAGATAAGAATAGATAGATCAGATAGATAGATAAATAGATAGATAGACAGTTCTAATATGTAATTTCTGTTGTTAAACAAAATGTGAACTTCAAATAAAATTAACCAAGGACCTTATTTTACTGATGAATATCTAACTGCTACAGTGTGTTCGTATATATAATTCACTGTAGCAAGGTTTTAGGGCTACAAGCTGAACCCCTCCATTATAAACCACAGTGTTTTCCCTCTGCAGCGAACTTTTAATGTGGTGTTGTGTTCTGACTGGGGTCAGTTTCCTCCATAGCAGCCAAACTGTAATTAGTAATCACTCAGAGAGGGGCTAAGACCTCCTCACCGCTGCCGGTCGGTAATCACACACGTCCTGAGTGCCAGAAAATGAACTGCTGCTGATGATGCTTTAGGTACAGGCCCGCTTTTCTCACACAAAAAGGGTTAACAAGAAGGTTAGCAAACCTCAGCCACTGCCACACTCACAGCCACTACATGATCAGAGTAGCCTAGTCTGGCGGACGGGGTGTCAGCGAGGTTGAGGGCTAATGTGAGGTCATCACACTGATGTTATTGTGTTTCATTTCGGACAGCAGGAAGATCTGCTAAGGATGAGAGTTTTATGGAAACAGTGCAAACATCCTGACCTGCAGACACACAAACATATGGGATGTTATGTGCTCTTTATCTAAAGAAAGCAGACCAGTATACATAAGCATTTCAGTAGGCCTAATTATTTGGTAACACTTTACAATAAGGTTCATAAGTTAACATTAGTTAACTACTTTAGGTAATATGAACTAATAATGAATAGCACATATATAGTATTTGTTAATCTTTGTTAATGTTATTTTCAACATTTATAATTTGCTAATTTACTAATACTCGATTAAAATCTTGTTAACATTAGTTAATGCACCGTGAACTAACATGAACAAACAATGAACAGCTGTATTTGCATGAACTAACATTAACAAAGATGAACAAATGCAGTAACAAATGTATTGCTCATGGTTAGTTCATGTTAGTAAATACATTAACTAATGTTAACTAATGAACCTTATTGTAAAGTGTTACCAATTATTTTGTTTTTGCTCAGTTATTGGAAATATAATTCGTTGGTACAGTTAGGATATCAGATTCCATGGTACTTTGATTTAACATGGTACAAAATAATTACTATTATAGCATGAGGTAATATTATTAATGTACACATATAGCCTACCACAACACTTAGGGGGCTTTTACACTGGGCTCGTTCGGGTCCGAGCCCGAGCACGTTTGTTCCGCGCCGCCCTGCAGCGTTGGTCTACACTCAACTTGATTCTATCGATCCCTGGTGCGTTTGCGTGCATCTTACGTCATCGCAAACGTGCGCGGCGTATGATAGAAAGCAGAACGTGGGTAAATATTGTGTTTTTTTAATTTATTTGCTGCTATTGTGAGCAGTTGAGTGAACAATACAGGTTTACTATGCGTGTGTCACATAAGGTGGACTTCTGCTTCTTGCAAACGGACTCTTTTGAGGAGACAGTGGATTTCCAAATGTGTTGCTCTGATTCCACGCGCAATGCACAGAATACACTGCAGGCTCTCTCGCTCATATCCAAGGTAAATCATCTACACTATCGTCCCTTACAAGTGTTTTATTTAACTGAATACATCACAATAAGCTAAAACGCATGCGCAGGATACTTTAACGTTAGGCCTACTTCCTGAACAAGTGCACGCCTGAATCCGATGTTGCTTTCACATTCACGCGAACCGTGGCACAGGTTCGAAGCAATCCGAACTCAGACCACCTCCTCCAGGTAGTCTCGGGTTCGGTACCCCAGTGCGCACCCGGGTCCCATGACAGCGTTCACATTAGTGATTTTTCATGCGAACCGTGCCCCGTTCCGAACTAAACTGCCAGTGTGAAAGCCCCCTTAAACATGCCCTGATAAAAGCATGAACCATGTTGTCAAAGATCCACGGGATTGAAACATTGCAAAATAAACTCTATAGAAATATATATCATTTATTTTTAAGTTACAAAAACATATTACCATTGTACAGACAATTATGGAAAATATTCATCATGAAACAATGCAGCAAAGAGAGTTAATTATTGCTTTACATTTTATTAGATAAAAGTATTTCATCCTATCGACCATGCCCATAATACATTTTTATGTATCTATTTGACAATTTTAGCACAATGCAGAAATGGATCTATTATGCAGATCTTCATTTACAGAATGTGTTCAATGTATAATACAGATCAGTTTGTCAGAACACCTGGTCAGTTTAATTTGCTCTTTTATCACATTTCTCACACAGAGGTTATTTTGCTTTATTGAGTAGGAAAGAGGACCCATCTGTGTCTGGTTCCATTCATTCATTTATACTATTACATTTCATACAAATTAGACCACTATTATAAAAAAAAAAAATAAACTGAATGTGTAATTTGACAATGTAGGCTAGTCCATGATTTTGGAAAGTAAGTGGTGCGCTGTGGATGAGTCATCTAACTAAAGTATGTGCCTAATGTTTGCGCAAAAGCTCCAAATGCATATTGCACATGATGTGCTCATATACCTGTGGATGCCGGGATATTTTGATAAGCACACCGATTATCTGCTGTCTTGACTGTTTTTTGATTCACAGAAATTGAATCAAAAAGACTGCTGAAATGTGCAACTTATTTGCCTTATTCAGATCACTGTCATCAGGCAGATTGATCTTTTTGTTCATATCGGCTTCTATGTGACAAATAACTTTTGTGGCTAATGTTGTCAAAACAAAACTTAGTAAATATAATAAATAAATATACAGACTACTTTTCAAAATTTTTGGTTCTAAAAATCATTAAAAAATGAAATTTGAAAATTAAACATTTTAAAAGAGATCAATACATCACAGTTTTTTAAACCAATTATCATTGAGCTGTCGTCAGCAAGTCGTTTCCCATCGTGCTTTTGATCAGCGCAGTCGGAGGAGAGTCCGACTTGCTCTGATGACATGCAAACGTTTGTCAAAAAACTCTCACGACCGCAAGGGGGACGTGTTGGATTCTGCAGTCGAACGCATTTGCTCTCCACACCGACTGCGCTAATCAAAAGCGCAATGGGAAACGACTACTGACGGCCCTGTTTCTGACGACACAGCTTAATGGTTTAAACCTGATTGGTTTGAACAACCGTGATGTACTGCTCTTTTAAAATGTTTAATTTTAAAACTCCGATTTCATGTATTATTATGTGTTATGTTATGTGTGAATATTCCCAAACTCTCTGACAGTGCGATCTCTATGGATTATGCAATGCAATTTGAAATGTAAATTAAAAAACATAACTTAAATTGCATCCAGTCAGAGAATGTCTAATGGGAGAACTCCCACTCTCAGTAAAGTTCCGGGTTCTGATCTGTTTGCAGTTCCACTCTGGTTCCATATGAGGGCGCTGACAAGAAGTGCAGAATGAATGGAGGTCTATGGAGCTACGTATACCTTTTAAAATCCACTTTTCTAGGGATATGATTTTTTGTCTAGTAATTTGAATCAAATTCGAAAGTAGATGCAAAGAAATGACAAATTACTGGGTGTTAGATTTTTTAGCGTTACTTATTTGCTTTACAAAGTCTTTTAAAATGTCAATGATGTCATATACATCATATGACCAGAGACCTGCTTTACGGCAATACTTCAGGTGCTGCCATAATGAGGAGGCGCGCAACTTTCCCACACATACCTCTCGTAGCAGGAATTGAGAAAAATGCCTGTTTCGTGTGCTGCTTGAACCAGGCTGAACAATTCGCCACACAATTTAAAACCGGTTCTTGAGGAATTACCGTTCACAAACAAGACTGAACATTTGTTTCTGGTTGTATTTCGTCATGATGCAATTAATAGTAACGTTCAGAGGAGAAATTCGGATTTTAAAATTTAGAATTTAGAATTTAAAAATAGTACTGTTATTGTGTCACGAAATGTTTAAGGGATACTTGAGGATTTAGCATTAAGCTTTGTATTAGTAGAACACCATTTTCAAATTACCATGCTTTCCGCCCTTATATCCCCCTGAGATGAGAGATTTTGTATTTTTTTGTTTTGGAAAAAAATCCTCAAATGATGCAAAAAACGTCATTTGTGACACATAGTGTCAGCCATCTTTGTTTTGGAAGCTAAGCTAGCAGGCTCTTGTTCTGTGGAGAAAGCTGAATAACTTAGTTGGAGAACGGTGAGTAGGGGTTACCATCCTCTTTTTCCTGGATATGTCCGGCTGTTGAGATAGTACAAAATGTCCTGGATTCAGCTTTTACTTTCTGCAGTTGCCATTCATTGTTTACATACACATCTTTTGTTTCAATCTGGATTCATTCTGATTGGTGAATCTGAATGTAGTGTTTACATGAACGCTAAACCAGTCATCGGTTGATGTGTGCATTAACATTGCTAAGAAAATTCGCTGCTCCTCCGTGAGAGATAGAGACTGGTGCGTCTCACAGTTGTTGCTCAATCACGCCACATGTATGTATTTTCTGGCTATTGGTTGCCACCTTGGATATCCAAAAAAGCAACAAAAAAAGAACATTTACATAGACAGTCTGTTTTTCTCCTTTAGTTTTTGATTTGATGGATCTCCTCCATTTTTCATAATTGGTTATATAAATTATTGTTAAGCACATTACTGCTTGTTTTCAACGTCAATTGTTGCACATTAAAAATATAACGTAGATATTTTAAATAAATAATACATTTTAAGATACAACATGTTCAAAAATATACATTAATTAAAAATCACATTGTGTAATTAGGATTCACTTGTAGTGTGAGGTTTATTTAACATACATTTTAAACTAACTACACACATACATAGCCAACATGATGCACCAACAATTAGAAAGATCACTCTTGGTGAAGAGCATGTAGCATTATGGAAGCCCACATTAACTGGATATTGGTCTTTCCAGGTTTCTGTTAAGTTAAATGTTGCTATGGCTTTTTCAGCTATTAAACTCTCAGCAGTGTTGAGGTTAACCCATTTCTGGGCACACTGAACTAATGATGCCCAACTTGTTTGAGAATAGAAGGTTATTGGGCTTTTTGCCTTAGAAGCAGCATGTATACAGCACTCATATTGTCGCCAACCCTCTGTCAATTGCATCCCGCTTTGTTGTTATGCGGTGTATGTAAATAAATTAGGTGACAAAATAGGTCTTCTAACGGTAAGTGTATAGTTTGTGTAGACAAAAAGTATATAAAGCCTATTTTAATAGCAGGATTTCATTATCAAGAGAGCAATACTAAATCGTAGAGTCAGAAAACGTAAACATAGTTATACTGTAACATGTTACAGTATAACTATGTTTACGTTTCTGACTCTACAATTTAGTATAGTCCTACAAATGTGCATGCTAATCATCCTCAAAAAAGAGAAGGGAGATATCGATGTTGAGTCTGAAAAATATACTCCTCTTCCAAGTTTGAAGCTGCCTTGAAGACATTGGGGAAAAAGAAAGCCATTGCATAGGGACAATTTTTGCACCAGCTCTGCAATTCAGCATTCCAGTCAAATAAAATCATGTTTATTTATATCACTTCATAAAACAGATTGCTCTAAATGAACCAGAGTATATTTTCACCCCAAAGACTGGTTGGAGATGGAAACTTTTTGTGATCCACAGACGTAAATCATATTTAGGTGTGTAAATAATGATTTTGTTATTGGTAACTTATTTATTTGGTGCACTGTCCCTTTAATACCAGCTGCCACATTTATCTGATTACATGTGGTAAGCACACATACATCTCAATAATTGCAGTTCTAAGACTGCAAAATGTTGTTTTCAATACATTGAGCAGATGTAAGGAAATTGTGTGGGTCAGCTCTCAGTGGGCCTGGCCTTACTAAGGCCTGGCCTGTTTGTGCAGGCCCAGTCGTTATCTTTTCCCCCTTTCTGCATTATTCACCATAAGGTGACCAAAGGGATGCTCTCTCCCTCTCGCTCTCTCCATTTGAAATTATTTTTGCCTTGCATCGAAGCACATTCCGCTTGACACAAAGACAAAGGACCTTGCACACATGTGCATTTCCAGAGTCCCTGGCAATATTAAACATTAATGCTAGCATAATTTCTGTGGTTCCCAAGGAGCTGAGGGAGTGCAGGCCCGCAGTCATCAGTGAGTTATGTGTTTTTCCCAATGGCGAAAAGATTGTCAAAATCAATTGTGCGCGGGGCAGTGAGACAATTCAGTGTTTAAAGCCGTGTTTAAGAGCTTAGCAGTATGCCAGAGAAGGGTTAATTGTAACACACTTTGAGTTTTCCTTTGGTTTTTACTGAAAAAAGTTTAATATAGTTAAAAAAATGTCATTTATTCCTGCGATGACAAAGCTAGATTTTCAGTGTCTCGTGATCATTCTGAAATCATACTTTATTGTTTCTTGATTTGGTGCTGAAGAAACATTTCTTCTAATATCAATGTTGAAACGGTTGCATTGCTTAACCCTTCGGAGTCTTGGGTATTTTGGCCCTTTTTGAGTACTTTTTTTTTTTTTTTAATTTTGCGACATAAACAAATGTTTAACATACCAATTTTTGGTATCATTTTTTTCAGCACAACATCACCTATATGACCAGGCAATTAGTTTATCACTTTGATGTACTGTATCAACATACTGGACTCAAAATCACACAAAAAACACAAAATCCGAATAGAAATATTATAGCTTTTCTACTACAAAAAGCACAAACATGCTCAATGAAGCATTTTAAAAGGTTTAAAATGTAAACACAAGTTGTAAATGTCAAAATATACAGGTCAAATTCAGATATAATCAAGCTATATACAATAAAAAATATAGGCTTTTTTCCCCCTCATTTTAGCTTTGCCACTTAAAAAAAAATGTGCACACAAATATACAGAGAGCTATATTTAAGGCCTTGCATTCCCAGAGTATGAGGGTTTCCAAATAGTGCAAATACAACATAAAAAAGGTAAAACAGAAGTGGACGGCAGCACTCAACCTGACTTTGTTTTTATGCTTTAACGTCTTAAACTGGACAAGTGATTTGATCACGCTGGCGTGATGGGCGACCCCGAAGGGTTACATGAGTAGCTCACTTTTAAAAAAAAACTTTTGCTGATAATTTACTCACCCCCATGTCATCCAAGATGTTCATGTATCTCTTGCTTCAGTCGAAAAGAAATTAAGGTTTTGGATGAAAATATTCCAGCATTTTTCTCCATATAATGGACTTCATTGGGAACCAAACGGTTCAAGGTCCAAATGAGAGTTTCAGTGCAGCTTCAAAGAGCTTTAAATCACACCAGATGATGAATAAGGGTCTTATCTAGGACCCTTCGAGTCATGACTCGAAAAAGATTTGTTCATTTTGATGAACGAGTTCGAACAGGAGAGTCACAAACGTGCATCACAGAACAGAGCAAGGCGAGCATTTGTGCTTATAAAACTTAAACTTTTTTATTTATTTTTGCAATGACTGATCGTTTCGCTTGATAAGACCCTTATTCATCGTCTGGTGACGTTTAAAGCCCTTTGAAGCTGCACTGAAACTCTCATTTGGACCTTGAACCGTTTGGTTCCCAATGAAGTCCATTATATGGAGAAAATCCTGGAATGTTTTCATCAAAAAGCTAAATTTCTTTTCGACTGAAGAAAAAAATGACATGGACATCTTGGATGACATGGGGTGAAGTATTACCAGCAAAAGGTTTTTTTTTTAAAGTGAACTACTCCTTTAAAAAAATTGTAAACCGTGATACTTTTTTTCAGGATTCTTTGATAAATAGAAAGTTTTTGTTTTTACTGTCACTTTTGATTTAATGCATTCTTGCTTTGTAAAAGTATTAATTTATCTCTGAACAGTACGAACAATCAGATATGAGTCCACATTTCTTTGTATGTGTATGAACCTGCACGTCCACCAGGCCTCACACGTGCACGCCGATCGAGTGAGCTAGCTACATGAGTGAGCAGATTCTACATTTAGCCAGCCATTATTTATGTGCTGCGTAGACCCAGCCCCAGCGAGCACGGCAAGACACTTTAACATCAAAGCCAAATGAGCAGGGCCTCCACATTCCCGTAGGAACGTTCTCTCGATCTCCTCCACACTCCCTCTCTATGTGGAGTGTTCCCCTCACCCCAGCGCCAGCTTCCAGGGTCACCTGACGCAGAGCTGGGGCCTGCCGAGGGTTGGCGTCTCCTCCCGGGCCTGCCGTGCCTGTGAATTACAGCGCCGTTCCACGTTATTAAACATGACACTCCAGCAAGATAATGGAGGCTTTCTTCATCCCCATTTGAAATCCTAATCTCATTTCTCTTGATTAATAGGCGCTGATCTGCATATCAAGGGCTCTTGTTAATTTACTCCAGCAAAACCCCCATTTTTATGATGCACACTTGCAAAGAGATCGAGAGATTGTGAGGGGGGTAGTGCCCATATCACTGCTCCGAGTCTCTGCCCTCCTCCTCTTTCTCCTCATGGTGATATGATGCATGTGGAGTGAGATGAAAGTGCTGGGGTATAAACATGAGGGCAGCGCTTTTGAGTGATATGATGTATTTTTGTGTATGCAGATCTCTTATAGATCATCACTGCAGGTTTTGTATTCCACGCAGCGCGTTATGTGTGAAGAACGCCCCTCAATTCTGCTTCCTGCACATTTCAAATCACAAGGAAGAGTGCCTTCATTTCATCACAGGCCTTTAGCAGTTTTCAAAGACCTTGCCCACATCTCCATTATTCCCTTTTATGTTATCTAGCAGTACTTGTACTTCTCACATTAACTCTCTCTTCCTCTATGGAACCTCAGAACTGGCCGAATCATAGATGTTACTATATAACATTTCCCACAGATAAACTAAACACGCAGTCTTTGTTTACTTAGTCTTACAAACATACATCAAAAGTAATTTTATTCGGTGAACAGGTTGCTCTTGATGCAAGTTTTACGGTTTTAAGATAGAATTCAAAAGCATGTATTTATAAAAATACAATATGTACATTTATTTTAAATTCATGGGGGAATTAAAGTTTCTTAAAGTCCTGAGAAAATACTATTGTTCAAAAGTTAAGGCTTGGTAAGAATTTATGTTTTTGAAATGAAGTCTTTTATGCTTCCGAGGCTGCATTATTTGATCATAAATACAGTTAAAGCAGCATTTTTGTAAAAAAAAAAAAAAAATGATCACAATTTTAAATAACTGCTTTTTATGTTGATATGTAAATTGGAATTTATTTCTGTGATGGCAAAGCTGAATTTTTAGCATCATTAGTCCTGTCTTCAATTCAATTCAGATTTATTTGCAAAGTGCTTTTCACAATACATATTGTTTCAAAGCAGCTTTACAGAAATGCCATTTCAGAAATGTATTATGGATTTGTGGTCATACCAGCTAGCACTATCTAGCACATCTATAGTGTCGAACGCAGCACTAAGATCTAGTAGAACTAGTATTGAGATGCAGCCATGGTCAGAAGCTATAAAGTAAATCATTTGTGATCTTAACTAGCGCAGTTTCTATGCTATGATGCGGTCTGAACCCTAAATGGAATTTTTTCATAGATATCTTTTTTTTTTTTTTGCAAGAAAGTGCACAATTGAGCGGACACAACTTTTTCTAGTATTGACATAAATGGAAGATTTGAAATGGGTCTGTAATTTGCTAGGCTATTTGGATCTAATTGTGATTTCTTAATGAGAGGTTTTATTACTGCCAGCTTGAATATTCTTGGAACATGACCTAAACATAAAGATGGGTTAATAGGCTCTCCCAATACAGGTAACGCTTCTTTCAGTAGTTTGGTGGGTATAGGATCTAGTAAACATGTTGTTGGTTTAGATGCAATGGTAAGTTTATTTAGCTCTTCCTGTCCTATAGCTGTAAAGCGTTATAGTTCTTCTTGAGGGGCGATGAGGCTGATAAGACACTACAAAAGATTGTACATTTACAATTGTGTTTCTGATGCTTCATATTTTCTCAGGGAAAAAAATAATAAAATCATTACTGTTACAGACTATTTTGCTCAGGTGATGTCTGTCCGTATATTTGTTAGCTCTAGACACTGTGTTAAATAGAAACCTTGGATTATTTTGGTTATTTTTCTATTAGTTTGTGGAGATGCTCAGCCCTGTCTGCTTCTAGAGCCTTTTTATAACGTGACATACTGTCTTTCCACACGCCACTTCTAAAGACTTCTAAATTAGTTTGTTTCCATTTACACTCTAAGTTAAGATTTCCCTGTTGATAACAAGCTGTTGTACCATGGTGCTTTAGTTTTCTCTCTGAACCTTTTTTTAATCGAGTGCAACAATATCTAATGCACTGAGAGAAAAATGGTGCTCAAACTGCTAGTCATTTCCTCTAGTTCATCTGTTTGTTTGGGATTCACTGAGCGGCTGAGATAGATCTATTTGACAATCTATCTATAATGGTTGGAAAGGATTGTTCTGCCTGGTCAATAACGGTGGCGCAACATAACAAATTTCAGCAGTACGTATTATAGACAAGTTGCCATGTGATAAGTCGTGAGCTTAGAATTAGTAAGGTTCTATCTCCATTAGGGTAGTTCTGAGATATATGAGCATCAAAGTTTTTACATCCCACCTGGGCAAAACTGTTATGTAGTATACATTTCTATTATAGCTTTATCTATTAATCTTTTTTTACAAAAATAACACCACACAGGCATTAATAAACACCTAATGGATCAGATTATGTCAAAAACTCAATTTCAACCAAAAGTGGGAAGATAGAACCTTATATTTCTAAGCTCACGAAGTGACATTATCACTTTGCAGTGTAATATCTATATCGGTTGGATTGGTTCCATATGATATAATTACATCTAGTATGATTTAGACGATGAGTGGGATCACTGCCTGACCGAGACCCAAAGGAGTTTTATAAATCTTTAAACGCAGCCCCTAATGCATTCGTTTGTGTGATACATGTATGTTTAAATCTCCAACAATTATTGCTCTATCAACATTGACAAATAGATCTGAGAGAAATTCTGCAAACTCTTTTTAGGAAATCAGGATATAGGGCCCTGGAGGTCTATAAAGAGTAGCCAAGGTTTAGAGATAATAGGGATTTCTTCTCTACATCTAAGAGCGTGACATTTAGCACGAGTACTTCAAACGAATTAAGTAACATTTAAAATATGTCTAAAGATTGTTGCAACACCAGTCACGACCGATTACATGGTGCTCATGCTTATGACAGTGGCTTTTTCAGTGTCACATGATCCTTCAGAAATCATTCTAATTTGATTTAGAAAGAACACCAATTATTTGTGTAAAACAATTTATAGCTGAATAAAAGTATTACTTAAAATCGTACTGACTCCAAACTCTTTATTTATATTAGTAATGAATGTCATTCTATTTTAAATAGAAAAATTAATTGGATGGAGACTTTTGAGATCATATTTTAACAGAATAAATTACTTTGCTATTTTGTTTACAATGTAAACAGATTTTTTGATTATAATGGAATCAGTCTTTTGTTTTGTGCTACAGGTTTTAGGTCTGTTCTAAACACACACATCTGTTCTAGATCGGGCACTTGTCCTGCACCAGCATGCTGTTGGTACAAAAAAAGACACATGTGACCTATCCATCCCAATGGTGCCATCCAGGGTATGAGATGCCTATAGACGCTTTCATCAGACGCGTTGCCATGGTGATGAGCTGGCCCAAAGTTAACTTCCGTTCTGTTAGTTTATACTGTTTATTGGATAATACGGCATTGACTGTATTAGATACTATATTAAAATAGCTAGGTTTATCCGAGTATCTGGTACAGTGTTTCCCATGCATTTATTAGTGGCAGCCCAACTCATTATCAGCGCTGACCGCCACATATTGATTTCCGTGTTTTTTACAATTTAAGGAAAAGTTGTATTTGACTGCAGAGTTGCGTGTAGCGCATATTCGCAAGCTCTCTCTCTCTCTCTCTCTCTCTCTCTCTCTCTCTCACACACAAACACATTAACAGCGGAGCAGAATGTATCA
>JAQIUQ010003334.1:0-52834 GCA_030378365.1 Hybognathus amarus
AAATTTTGGGCTCGGGGAATGGCTGTTTAGTGTGTGCCCTTTAAATGCAAATAAGCTGCTGCCGACACAGGGGCAGAGAGCTTCATGAGCTCACGACTCAGTCTCTCAGGACAATTTAGTCTCCCAGAATGATGCATAATATCAGAAACTCTCAGTAACGGCTTCATTTTAAGTAAAACAATGTGCCTACAGAGTCAGAGTGCAGTATAGAGATGGGGCGGGTACTAGTCTAGTAGTTTAATTACGGATTACTTCACGTATTGTCATCAGCTTGTATGCATCCATTATTTATTAATAGCATACAAGTCTACTGTTTCGGACCAGGTCTGAATGATGATCAAACATATACTGATGAGTTTAATGAGTTTATTGTACATCACACAAAAGAAGCAGCATGCCTGTACCACCTGACTGCTGCAGATTCATTTCAAAGTTGATCGTTATGCCATTGAAACGCAGGAATTCGACCGAATGAAATGATTAAACACACATTTTATGATCATGCCTTCCACAATATATATGTGTGTGTGTGTGTGTGTATATATATATATATATATATGTGTGTGTGTATATGTGTGTAGAGCTGTCAGTTAAACGCGTTATTAACGGCGTTAACGCAAACCCCATTTTAACGGCGTTAATTTTTTTATCGCGCGATTAACGGTCTTTTTGTCCTAGCAAACTTTGTAGTTTTTTCACATACTTTTGCAACAGGACGCGGCATGCGTCCTGATCCATTTCAGCGTCTCGCGCTCGTCATCCACTCAAAGCCGGCTCGCAAGCCCAAACGAGTGTGTGCGCGTGCCTGATGTTTTGTTTCCGGTCTAGCTAGATCCGCTTGCGCTTTTGGTCGAAGAAGCAACGGAAACGTCCTCGCGCGGCGCAAGCAATTGAAATGAATGGGTTTCAGAGCGCAGCGCGAGGACGTTTTGTGCCGCACACACTCGTTTCAGCTTGCGAGCCGGCCAAATAGTAACGTTATGTTTTGAGTGGATGACGAGCGCGAGACGCCGAAATGGATGCCAATGAGATTCTGAATGTAAAGTTTACTTTTAAAAAGTTGCCAAATTGTCCCATTGACAAGACCAAAGCGATCTGTATGTTTTGTCATTATGAACTGAGCTATCGTCATCGCAGCACGTCCAGCCTGAAACACCACTTGATGATGGCCAAGCAAACACACACACAAACACAGATGATGCAAATTCTTCCACCCCTCGTCAATATCAGGACCTCGTCAGTATTTCTTTCACCCTTTTATTGATGGACAGTGTTGCATTGTGTGAGAGATTATTTAGGCTATATATGTTAGAGTGAAATTGAACACTATTCCAATGTTATTTTCAATAATAATAATAATAAAAAAACATTTGCACTAAACAAGCCAATCCACTTTTCCATGTTGATAAGAGCATTAAAATGAGAAAAAAATGTAACAAAAAGAAATCAAAAGACATTAAGAATAGATAAAAATGTGCAATTAATCACGAGTTAACTATGACATTAATGCGATTAATCGCGATTAAATATTTTAATCGATTTAACAGCACTAATATATATATATATATATATATATATATATATATATATATATATATACACATAAATACATTTAGACCACTTAACTTTAGTGATTGCTATCAGGATGTGAAGAGACTGTGAAGAGAACCAGCATAACAAAAAAAAAATTCTGGAACAAATCGCCTACCCTGCCTTTAAAATAATGCATGAATTAATTAATATAAGGTAAAATGCTCTGAAATATATCATAGCAACACATTCGACAAGAAAATTATAGTCTGAATCTCCCAGCATATCATGGTCACACAACATGGTCACTGCATTGCCGACACAATTGCTGACTGTTTTAGACCAAAATCTTCTAAGCAAGTGTTTCAATTGAATTATTATGTTCAGTCATATGTCAAAATTACGTGTAATTAGTGACATTTTTCTGACATGTATCTTTTAAATAGCTTTTTTATATTTAGAAATTTTTTTTTGTAACTTACTAATAATATTTTCATTGCAATTAAAGTGAAATTACTGGTTCTTCTGCAATGGAGCCTATACATATGTATAATACAAAAGTATGTGTTTTTTTATTAGTATTTCAGTGAATAACATATATTTATGTGTTTTTTTATTAGTATTTTAATGAATAACATATATTTAAAATATGCTTTGATTAGAATATTTATTACATTATTTAAATAGTCCAATAGTGTCATTTCTGTCTTTGAATGTATCATGACTGTATGCTTACTGGCTGAAATATGTATTATTCGGTATGCTTAATTGTGTTTTTAATTTAAAATTATCACTTAGTGTATCAAATAATACTGGTGACATTCTGCAACCAAGATGCCCAGCGGTTTGCTCATGACTTCTTATAGACATAAAAAAATGAATAATAATAATACATGATGAAAATCAGTGCTTGGGTCTCCCTGGTTTAAATAACTGCAATGCATTTTTATTTGATTCATCTGAGAACTTAACTGAACCTGTTTTTCTTCTAACCTTCTGTTGATGTACAGGAAGCAAGAGACTGTCATGCCTACAGATTTGCCCTTGGTCCAGGAACTTGGCACCACATTACGGAAATGGACACAAATATGGCACAAGCTGTATGTGGTACGTGAACCCACCTGTGTCATTTGTGCTTAGTTTGAGTTGAACTCATCGTCCGTTTCAGCTCAACACAGAGCTTCCCACAATGTGTTTGGTCAACAAAGACAAATCCCATCCCTGGTGTTTTGTAAGCTGTGATATGGTTTTTAATCAATTGTTCGTTTCATGCCAGAACAACAAGACCACGCTGTTCCAGAGCGTTCAGCAGATGGCCTACAGTCTGATCGAGTTGCACCGCTCGCAGATTGTGTCCGGCACAGCTTCCAGACGACAAACTTGTGGAGCTGAGGAAGAAAGTCACTGCGAAAATCGGACTATGGGAACAGGTGCGATACAGCTTCCCAAACCTCAGCGCTGCTTCACCAAACAGATTTTTGATAAGTTTTCATTTGAGGAGCTTGAATGTCTGTATATGTGATTTGAAATATTGAATTTAACCTATTTAAAGGGATAGTTCACTTTGAAATTATTGTTTGGTATGTTTTAGCTTCCTCAGAGGGCATCCAAGATGTAGGTGTCTTTGTTTCCGCAATAGTTTCAATTTTGATATTTTAGGTCAAACCGTTCTTGTCTGTCAGTCATATGATGCAGGTCTATGGTCACCACCTCAAAGAGCATGCTCAGGAGAAGTCCAAATTAAACATGATTTAATAAATCATGAATGTAAGTACACATTGATGGCCTAAGACATGAAACGAGCAGTTTGTGTGAGAAAACGGAACAGTATTTATACCGTTTTACCTCTTGTAACCACAGCCACAAAGATCACTTGCGACGTGGCTGTGGCTACAAGAGGTAGAAACAATATAAATACTGTTCGTTTTCTGCACACAAACCGCTCGTTTCGTGTCTTAGGCCATTAATGTGTACTTACATTTACGATTCATTAAATCATGTTTAATTTGGACTTCTCTGTGCATGCTCTTTGAGGTGGTGACCATAGACCTGCATTATATGACTGACAGACAAGAACGGTTTAACCTAAAAATATTAAAATTTAAACTGCTGTGGAAACAAAGACACCTACATCTTGGATGCCCTTGAGGTAAGATAAAACACACCAAAAATTAATTTAAAGGTGAACTATCCCTTTAAATTGATGGGATGTTTTAATACAACTGTTTAAAATGAATGATGATAATACAGTAAGAATGTGTCAGCACTCTTGTGTGGTAAACTATGACTGTGGCTGTTGCACAGGATTCTGGGTCTTGATTTAGTGGTGCGTGATGAAGCCGGAAACACCTTAGATCCGGAGCTCACCAGCACGGTCAGTCTGTTCAGGGCTCATCAGACCGCATCCCTCAGTATTGATGAGAGGATACAGGAGGAGAAGGTAAAACATAGTTTTTGCTCTGTTCATGATCAAATTGGTTTAATATATTCACGCAGGTACTGGGAATATATTTTCTTTCTAGTTGCTTGTTGAACCCTGGGTCCAGAATTAGCACATTGCCAAATTGGATTTGATGAGTAATTAAAATAATTGGCTTTTTATTGTATAATGCATGGTTTGAGCTGCAATGCAAATTCACAGGAATATCTGACAGAATCAAATTAGGTAGGGTATAAATGTTTAGTTATTCTGCTGTTATGTTTTGATAAATAAATAGGCTAAATATCTATTAACCTTATAAATATAATAAAATAATGCAAAAGATTATTTCCATGGCTGTCAATAAAATGGACCTGCAAATGAAAAGCATGTTAAAAAGGTATTTTTGGACTTTGCATGAGTGCTTCCTCCCCCCAATCAACATTCATTAACATATTGGTGTGGTGATAAAATCTTGCTTTTTAAATATTAATTATTATTTATATATTTTTTTCTTATTTTGGTTTGTTGTGAAATCTTATTCAAAATCATTATTTACATAAAACTTCAAAACATTATTACTTTAAAGGAATAGTTCACTTTAAAATGATTTTTTTGTATGTTTTAGCTTACCTCAAAGGCATTCAAGATGATGTTTTTGTTTTCGCAGTAGTTTCAATTTTGATATTTTTAGGTCAAACCGTTCTTGTCTGTCAGTCATATAATGGAGGTCTATGGTCACCACCTCAAAGAGCATGCACAGAGAAGTCCAAATTAAACATGATTTAATGACTTCGTAAATGTAAGAACACATTGATGGCCTAAGACACGAAAATGAGCGGTTTGTGTAGAAAACGAACAGTATTTCATATCGTTTTTACCTCTTGTAATCACAGCCACGTCCAAGTGATCTAGGGGCGCAGGTGCTTCGTGGCTGTGGTTACAAGAGGTAAAACGGTATAAATACTGTTTGTTTTCTCATACTCGCTCTTCTGTCTAGGCCATCAATATGTACTTACATTTACGAGTCATTAAATCATGTTTAATTTGGACTACTCTGTGCATGCTCTTTGAGGTGGTGACCATAGACCTCCATTACATGACTGACAGACAAGAACGGTTTGACCTAAATATATCAAAATTGAAACCACTGTGGAAACAAAGACACCTACATCTTGGATGCCCTTGAGGTAAGCTAAAACATACCGAAAATTAATTTCAAAGTGAACTATCCCTTTAAGAGAACTCAGCTTTCATCTCAAGCGTCTTTCAAAGGCTACATTTAAATTGAAAAATTGTAATTTTTTATGCGTTTGACAGATGCTTCTTTCTATTGCATTCAGGTATACATTTTATCAGCTAATGCATTCCCTGGCATTAATCAAACCCATGACATAGCTTCAGGCAAACTGTCCACTACTTCTGTGTTCAGTCATGAATTTTCTCTTGTCTTTTTTGGGTAGATGCGGCTTCAGAGCCTGGAGAAGCGACGTCAGGCCCTCTTCAGCGGCGTGCACACGTACAGCATCCTAATGAATCTCAAAAACTTTGTATGCAACATCGGCGAAGACGCTGAACTCTTTCATGTCATTATATGATCCTGACAAGTCTGAGTTTATTAGGTGTGTCTCTCTTCCTTTTGGTTTGTTCTTTAAAAGCAGAAGGGCAAAAGGATTGAATGTCCACTGCGTATCTGATGGACTTCTGTTTGACATAGACTTTAGGTTTTAAAAAGCTGAAGTACACCAGTATATTCCACAATGAGCAGCTTAGTGTGCTTGTGAAAATATTACTAGACAATTACTAACATGTTATTTTATTTCAGTGAGTTTATGTTAGAGAATGTCCAAACGAATCTGTTCTTTACAAGTCAACAAATAGTTTTTCAAAAGATACATAAAACACCTTGTCAATGTGGTTCTTTGCTTTCAGTCAGAGCCTTTATATTGAGCTTGCTTCATGAATCATCAAATTTTCCTTGACATTTTGAATTAAAAGGGTTTTTTATATAATGAATACATACAGGGCAAGAACTCAAAAGTCCATTAAAAATATTGAAACTAACATTTCGAAAGCATTGGATTTTTGATGAGGGTGGAAAACAGTCATGAATATTAAATTAACATTTAACATTATAAGTGGGCCTTGTCATAAGCTTGTCATATAAAAGCAACCTTTTCCTCACAGATGTAGTTTATGATAATTTTCGTGACACATTTTGTCTTTTCCTATCAGTGAAAACTTCCTGGTGCGGTGGGACAGCACAGGCATGCCAAGAGATCGAAAAACTCAACAACCTTCCTGCACTTTTTACGGTATTTTGACGGCATAAATGCATATGTTTTTAAAATGTAATTTATTCCTGTAATTTAGGCATTATTACTCCAGTCTCCAGTCTACTCATGATCCTTCAGAAATGTTGATTTGCTGCTAAATATTTTTGTAGAAACTGTTATTCATTTCTTCAGTATTTTTTAATGAATAGAAAGTTCATGAGAACACCATTTATTTGAAAAATATATATTTTTTGCAAGTCTTTACAGTCACAAACAAACATTCTGACCCCAAACGTTTGAACAGCAAATCTAAAAATGCTAAAAAAAAGAAAAGCATGGGATTGTTTTCAATAATTGTGAGAGTTCTTCTTCTGTGATGTTCCTGTGTTCAGGATCTGAGCAGCAGTGACCTTATCAGACAGCGCCTCTTCCTGGTGTGTCAGATCATCCGTGTGGGATGCATGGAGCTGAAGGACGGAAAGAAACACACAGGAGGGCTGAGGAGGCCGTTTGGAGTTGCAGGTTCAAGATTACTGATTATTTATAGATGGTTTAGCTGTAGAAGATAGTGAGCTTTCCTAGATCTTCTCTTCGTTTCAAACTTCATATTTGGAATTTGTTTAGAACCATGAGTGTTTGTCCTTTTAAATTGTTAAAATGGTTATCTTTACAATAAGGTCCAATTAGTTAATGCAACTAAATATGAGCAATACATTAGTTACAGTATTTATTAATCTTTGTTAATGTTAGTTAATAAAAATACAAGTCCGTTTGTTAGTTCATGTTCGCTCAGGTCCATTAAATAATATTACTCGATTTTTTTAATGTATTACTAAATGTTCTTAGATTAATAAATGGCTGACAAGTATTTTTCATTGTTAGTTTGTTAAAAAGGTAGTTAAGTTTAGCCATTAACATTAATGCACATGGCTCTCCACAAGTCATTTGTGTGGAAGCTTGTTTCTGAAACTGAATTAAAAAAAATAATAATTGCGACCTTTTTATCTCACAATTGCGAGATTTGAAGTCAGAATTGTGAAGAATAGTCGCAATTGCGAGATATGATGTCGCAATTCTGAGAAATAAAAAAGTTGCAGTTCTGAGAAATAAAAAAGTCGCAATTCTCAGAAATAGTCGCAATTCGAGAAAAAAGACAGACTTTTTTCTCACATTTGTGAGTTTACATCTCGCAATTCTGATTTTAGAACACACAATTGCGAGTTTTTATCTCGAAATTCTGACATCTTTTCTCAGAACTGTGAGATATAAACTTGCAATTACAATTTATCAGGCCAATGTTAGGGGAAAAAAACATTTTACAATGTTAGTGTTGTAAAATTCTGACTTTACAACACACAATTTCGACTTTATTTCAAGCAATTCTGACTTTATATCTTGCAATTCTGACTTTATATCACGCAATTGCCGACTTTATATCACACAATTTCTGACTTTATATCTTGAAATTCTGACTTTATAACACAGCAGTTGCGACTAAATCAAGCAATTCTGACTTTACAAACGCAATTGCGACTTTATATCACACAATTCTGACTTTACATCTTGCAATTCTGACTTTATAACACAGAATTTCGACTTTATTTCAATCAATTCTGACTTAATATCTCGCAATTCTGACTTCATTACACGCAATTGCGACTTTATATCAACCAATTCTGACTTTATATCTCGCAATTGTGACTTTGTATCACACAATTCTGACTTTATAACACGGAAGTTCGAACTTTATTTCAATCAATTCTGACTTTATATCTCGCAATTGCGACTTTATATAACACAATTCTGACTTTATATCTTGCTTTTCTGACTTTATACACGCACAATTCAACTAAATCACGCAATTCTGACTTTATATCGCAATTCTGACTTTATATCGCGCAATTCTGACTTTACAAACGCAATTGCGACTTTATATCACACAATTCTGACTTTATATCACACAATTCTGACTTTATATCACACAATTCTGACTTTATATCACACAATTCTGACTTTATATCACACAATTCTGACTTTATATCACACAATTCTGACTTTATATCACACAATTCTGACTTTATATCACACAATTCTGACTTTATATCACACAATTCTGACTTTATATCACACAATTCTGACTTTATATCTCGCAATTCTGACTTTATATCACACAATTCTGAATTTATATCTCGCAATTCTGACTTTATAACACGCAATTGTGACTTTATATCTCGCAATTCTGACATTATATCTCGCAATTCTGACTTTATATCACGCATTTCTGACTTTATATCTCGCCATTCTGACTTTATATCTCGCAATTCTGACATTATATCACGCATTTCTGACTTTATATCTCGCATTCTGACTTTATATCTTCGCAATTCTGACTTTATATCTCGCAATTCTGACTTTATATCTCGCAATTCTGACTTTATATCACGCAATTTTGACTTTATATCTTCGCAATTCTGACTTTACATCGCAATTCTGACTATATCTCGCAATTCTGACTTTATATCTCGAAGATATAAGGTCAAAATTGTCTTGATATAAAGTCGTCATTGATGTTATAAAGTCAGAATTGTAAGTAAAAAGTCGCAGTTACCTTTTTTTATTTTTCATTCTGTGCCGGAAATCATTTCTGTGCCACAAGCATCCTAGAACAGAATTGCAAAAATATTGACCGTTTTCAGGCAGATTTCCTTCCACCTCAACTGGACGACACAAACAGCTTTACAGCTCAAATAACACACATTTTGTTCTGCTGACTACAAGTGCTTTAAAAACAACAATACAAACAATACTTTTCTGCTTTTAAGCTCTTCAGCTGTCTTGGCTCCCGGGCTTCAATTATGAGCGCATTACTGCGAGTGCACTTTTTGTCTGTTTTCATGATCTTGAGGGATGCGACAACTTCATCTTATCTTAACACGTGTGTGATAAAGGGTTTAATTGCACCAAGAGAAACAACAATCTAGTATTTTGATGAGAACTCTTTTACTTTTTTGTTCTGCCTTGTATTGCTAAATATCTGTGCAAAAAACATTGTTTATCTGTATTGCCGATTTGTTTTTGAGAAAAAAGAACTTTCCCATCAACATCACATGACGTTTCACATCTCACAGCTTAGTGTCCTTTTGCCTTTCTTTCTCCTATTTATCATTTTTCAGTTTAAAATCTCGATACTATTATTATCTTTCCTCGGTCTAACTCAATTTTGTCACATGAAATGGTTACATTGTGAATAGATGTCTGAATCAAACCTACAGGTGAGGCACATTTGTGGAAAATAGTTTCTTTTGTTCCAAAAGGACGTTGTGTCAAGTGTTTTGACCTTCTTTTTTACTGCTGACTCACTGTAGACAAAAACATCAGGTTGAATGCCTGCATTGTATTTTTCAAGAAGAAAAGTGAAGCATTTTTTACCGTAAGCTCAAAGACTTATTACATCACTTATAACATTCATTGAGCACAGACAATACCTGGGTCAGCTTGTTGTGAACATGTCTGTCCATTTTTCATGGTTGATGGTTCACAATTAGAGAGCTAAAAGAGTTTCAGGAAAAGCAGTTATTAGTAGGCAGCATGATCACAGAATAATTATGTTTTTCTTAGATTTAATAATCTGATTTCAGTGTCTGTTCATTTGGTATTCAAGCTTGCAAATTACAAGTCAATATTGAGGTTTCTATAGACTCAAATTAGTCTAGAAATCTTTAGTCAAAAATCTTTTATCAGCATTGAAACATATTCAAAGAATTGAAATGAATAGTTTGCGCCACATATTTGACCTCCGGAATACATCTCAAAACTCAGTACTTAGAAAATGCAAGTTATTTTCTCTCTCTAAGGGAATGTGAATAATGCAGAATGTAATAATGAAATGTAACATATCTGCGGTTCGGATCAGCTCTAGCCGCCTGTTCTTTGTGTTTACAGTCATGGATATCACAGATATAGCCCATGGGAAAATTGATGATGATGATAAGCAGTATTTCATCCCTTTTCAACAGTGAGTGTGTCCTTTTGAGATTAAAATATCCTTCATTTACATGATTGGTTTCTATTTTCACGTTTCTTTGTGTGCACATCTTCATGCATTGTTGTTTATCTTGGGCAGAGTCCATCATATACTGCTACCCCAGGCTATATTTTTGATCTTTCTTTCAGTTTTGTCCTTCTCCTCTTGGACTCTCTCTTCCTAGGATTGCCATGGAAACGTACATCCGTCAGAGGCAGCTAATCATGTCTCCTCTCATCCCGTCTCGTGTCATTGGCGAGAGCGGAGCCACTGGCTGCCGTCTTCAACAAGGTCATCGGCAACGCGAGAGGTAAACCACAAAGGACAGGGTAAATCCAGGCCAAAAGGCCCCAAAATGATCTTTGGTCCTGTGTTTATGTCTCTGGCAACAAATGTGACCTTGTGGAAGTTTCTTGATTGTTGTTTGAAAGTCGAGTATTTGAAAAGTTTGAGAGAATGAAAACCGAATAACTTTGGTAGAGACAAATTTTACAGTTGATTTTAAACAAAAAAATTCTAAAATTTCTTGTTTTTCTATCTTTCGTTTGGTCCGTCTTTCTGTCTTTTTGTTTGGTCTGTCTCTTCTGTTTGGTCTGTTTGTCTTTCTGTCTTTCGGTTGGTTTGTTTGTCTTGTCTTTCTGTTTTTCGTTTGGTCTGTCTCCTTCATTTGGTCTGTTTGTCTTGTCTTCCTGTCTCTCGTTTGGTCTGTCTCTTTCGTTTGGTCTGTCTGTCTAGTCTTTCTGTCTTTCGTTTGGTCTGTTTGTCTAGTCTTTCTGTCTTCGTTTGGTCTGTCTGTCTGTCTGTTTCTTTTCGTTTGGTCTTTCTTTGTCTGTCTCTTTCGTTTGGTCTGTTTGTCTTGTCTTTCTGTTTTTCTTTTGGTCTGTCTTAGTCTGTCTCTTTTGTTTGGTCTGTTTGTCTTGTCTTTCTGTCTTTCGTTTGGTCTGTCTTTGTCTGTCTCTTTTGTTTGGTCTGTCTGTCTGGTCTTTCTGTCTCTCGTTTGGTCTGTCTGTGTCTGTCTCTTTTGTATGGTCTATTTGTCTTGTCTTTCTTTTGTTTGGTCTGTCTGTCTCTTTCGTTTGGTCTGTCTGTCTAGTCTTTCTGTCTTTTGTTTGGTCTGTCTGTCTGTTTCGTTTGGTCTGTTTGTCTTTCTGTCTTTTGTTTGGTCTGTTTGTCTTTCTGTCTTTTGTTTGGTCTGTTTGTCTTGTCTTTCTGTCTTTCGTTTGGTCTGTTTGTGTCTGTACTTTTGTTTGGTCTGTCTGTCTAGTCTTTCTGTCTTTCTTTTGTTCTGTCTGTCTGTTTTGTTTGGTCTGTTTCATCTTTCTGTCTTTCGTTTGGTCTGTCTGTGTCTGTCTCTTTCATTTGGTCTGTCTGTCAAGTCTTTCTATCTTTCGTTTGGTCTGTCTGTCTGTCTGTCTGTCTGTCTGTTTTGTTTGGTCTGTTTGTCTTTCTGTCTTTCGTTTGGTCTGTCTGTGTCTGTCTCTTTCGTTGGTATGTTTGTCTAGTTTTTCTGTCTATTGTTTGGTCTGTTTGTCTAGTCTTTTCTGTCTTTCATTTGGTCCGTTTGTCTAGTCTTTCTATCTTTCGTTTGGTCTGTCTGTCTGTCTGTTTGTCTGTTTGTCTTTCTGTCTTTCGTTTGGTCTGTCTGTGTCTGTCTCTTTAGTTTGGTATGTTTGTTTAGTTTTTCTGTCTATTGTTTGGTCTGTTTGTCTAGTTTCCTGTCTTTCGTTTGGTCCGTTTGTCTAGTCTTCTCTCTTTCGTCTGATCTGTTTGTCTAGTCTTTCTTAAATTTAGTCTGTTTGTCTAGTCTTTCTTAAATTTAGTCTGTTTGTCTAGTCTTTCTGTCTTTCGTTTGGTTGGTTTTTCCTTTCTGCCTTTTATTCGTTCTGTCTGGTAATTGATTCTGAGATGATTTAGTCTGTGTTGAGAGATCCTGCGCCCTCAGGGCTGGAGTTTGTTGACTGACGAGACCTGTCGACTTTTAATGGCATATTTTTGCTTTCAGGTTTGTTTGTGACCCTAAAGCTGCTCCCTGGAGATGTGTTTCAGGTTCAAAAAGATTACCCTCATTTTGTGGATCGCACAACAGCTATAGTCAGGAAAATGGGCTTTCCTGAAATTATCCTGCCAGGTTGGTCAGCACATCTTTCAGATTGTAACATCTTTGTCTCAATAAAAGTGCAATTAAAGCCTTTCTTACCAACTTTAGTAAATCCATTTGCCGTTGCCTCTTCACCCAGATCCTCTAGTGACCATTACTAGTCAACCTTTATGTACAGTTCAGTTGCAACTATTATGTTTCTACAGGTTATGTAAGGAATGATATATATGTAACACTGCTACAAGGAGAATTTGATCGTGGCAAGAAGAAGACCCCCAAAAATGTAGAAGTTATAATGAGCGTGTTGGATGAAGAAGGAAATCCCATGGAGGTAAAAAACAAACAAACAAACATAAAATTAAATATTTACTTGGTAAAGGGCACTTGTTAAAAACCAGTAACTGAATCCTGATTTAAAATAAACACATGACAACAGCTTGAATTACATATTTTTTTCCATAAGTTGGTTCCATTGTCCTTCTTTCTTGTTTATATTGACTAACAGTTTTAACTTTCTCTATTTAGCATGCATAGCTCATCCACCCCCTTTATCTCTGTGTTTTGACAGCAGAACTGTTGCTGGCGTAAAAACAGCTCACAGATCTTTCTCCTTTATAAAACGGCTGCTGTCTTTAAATGTCCACACACACAGTACAGAAAGCTTTTTACAGTTATTTTCTTGCCAAATGCTATTTCAATCTGTAATGCACGTAAATGCATGTCCTGTTTACACCACCGTGAACACGGAAAAATACAAAAAAATTAATTCTGAAACATTTCCTTAAAAGATCCCCCCTTTGAAGAGATTTAAGCTTGTCTTTCAGTCTTGTTGTCATTTTATAGACTGCACATTATGCAACACAGTTTCCTTCAACTCAAGCTGTGCGCTGCCAACTTCTGGTGACTTTTTCGGCTGCAAACCACTTACTGTGTGTAAAACTATTTTCTTCCAGTAAATCTTTTTTGTTTTACCTTCTCAATCTCCCTTCAGAAAGCCATGTTTCCTGGAGCTGGTTATGAAGGGATCACTGAATATAAGTCTGTCATCTACTATCAAGTCAAGCAGCCCTGCTGGAATGAGACGGTTAGAGGTACAAACACCAGGACGAAAACAAAAGCATCTGGGTTCAGGTTTTTGATGTTTTGAAGCTAAAGGCCCTTTCATATGACTCTCACAAGCATTCTCCAATGCAAGTTTCAACTTTTTTAACAAGATGGAAGAGCGACTGATTTATTGTGCAACTGAAGTTGCATGTTTTATTCATGATTTATTTTTGAAGCACTTCCCATGATGCTAATCGTGTTTTAATTGTAAAAGTACAAAATCACTTGTTAAAAATACATATCAGCCCCCGACTCTCTAATAAATGTCCATTAAAAAAATTGTAACACTTTATAATAAGATTTAATATGTTCAAATTCATTAACTACAGTAGTTAACATGATCTACCAAAGAACAGCATTTATTCATATTCTTTCATCTTAATTTCAGCATTTATTAATACATTATTTAAATCAAAAGATTTAATTGTTAACTTCAGTAAACTAACAAAAAACAAAAAACAATTATATTTTTTCTAACTAATATTAACAAAGAGTAATAAATGCTTTAATATATATATATATATATATATATATATATATATTGATATATATATTGATTATTGTTAAGCTCATGCAAGCTTATTGTTACCAAAAAGTGTTGCTAGTATTTATAATAGTTCCTCAAAGAAGGAATGGTGTTTACAAGTAAACACACACAATGTCAAATGCATATCGTGATGATCAGAGAGAGTATGTTTCCTTTTCTGTAATGTTTTAAAGTGAGATTTTTTCTTATTTTAAGCTCAAATGTGTTCCCTCCATCATTTCCTGTTTCCTATTTTCACTGCATACACCACTTCCATGCTGCCTAGCAATAAAATTGCCGTTCTGTGACACTGCCAGCAATGCTTTTCATGTCAAGGTCAATTGAAGTCCTGACGCTTGTGTTAAGAGGTGTGTTGAAGCCCTTCACATGGGTCATATGAGAGGGACTTAAGAACTGCACCAGGGTTTTAATTCACTCGCTCACTTCTGTCCGTCAGGTGGCCATTCCTATTGAGGATGTGTGTCGATGTCACCTGAGACTGACCTTTAGACACAGATCTTCTCAAGATTGTGAGTCCCTATTGTGCATGACATTGAGATTGCAAGAACTGTATGTCTAAGCTAAAGACTGTGGTATCTGTTCTCTTTTTTCTTTTTCATTAATGCAATTATGCAGAGGTTCACAACCTTTTTCATTTGTTGCGTGCATTTCACTTTTTATATGGAAGTCCAACATGGGGCTGAATATTATGTTCGAAAACATGTATAAAAAGATCTCACTTAAACACATTAGCATTTTTGCTGATCCCAGGTTGAGAACCTCTCTATGTTTAAGTTGAAAATTTGTATGCGTATATTTTTTTAGCCAGAGATAAGTCTGAGAAGCCTTTTGGCATGGCCTTTATTCGCCTGATGAAGTCGGATGGCACCACACTCCCAGATGGAAACACGATCTCATTGTCTACAAGGTGGGCATCTTAAAGGAGTAAATCACTTTTCTAAAAACTTTTGCTGATAATTTACTCACCCCCATGTCATCCAAGATGTCCATGTCTTTCTTTCTTTAGTCGAAAAGAAATTAAGGTTTTTGATGATAACATTCCAGGATTTTTCTACATATAATGGACTTCAATGGGAACCAAACGGTCCAAAAAACAGTTTCTGTGCCGCTCAAAGGGCTTTAAATGATTTCAGATGATGAATAAGGGTCTTATCAAGCGAAACGATTGCTCGTTTAAAAGAAAAAATAACAAAGTTTAAGTTTTATAAGCTCAAATGCTCACCTTGCTCTGTTCTGTGACAGCATGTTCGTGACTCTC
Source organism: Hybognathus amarus (assembly GCA_030378365.1). Lineage (NCBI taxonomy): Eukaryota > Metazoa > Chordata > Actinopteri > Cypriniformes > Leuciscidae > Hybognathus > Hybognathus amarus. Next base: position 15,257 of record JAQIUQ010003334.1, read on the forward strand.
CTGTTCGAACTCGTTCATCAAAATGAACAAAAAGTCAATTTGTTCGTTTTGTTCGTTGAATGAACCAAATGACTGAAAAAGATTCGTTCATTTTTGATGAACGAGTTTGAACAGGAGAGTCATAAACATGCATCACAGAACAGAGCAAAGCAAATCATCAGTTTGCACTGAAAGTGTCTTTTGGACCTTGAACTGTTTGGTTCCCATTGAATTGCATTATATGGAGAAAAATGCTGGAATGTTTTAATCAAAAACCTTAATTTCTTTTCGACTGAAGAAAGAAAGACATGGACATCTTGGATGACATGGGGGTGAGTAAATTATCAGCAAAAGTTTTTAGAAAAGTGAACTACTCCTTTAAAGGTTTTTCTATTTTAATATATTTTACAATGTAATTTATTCCTGTAATGCAAAGCTAAATTTTCAGCATCATTACTCCACTCCTAAGTGTCACATGATCCTTCAGAAATCATTCTAATATGCTAATTTGATGCACCAGAAACATTTCTAATTATTTTCCGTCTTAAAACCAGTTGTGTTTGTGAAAACCATAATACATTATTTCAGGGTTCTTTATTGAATAAAGAGTTCAAAAGAAAAAAAACTTTTGAAACATTATAAATGTCTTTACTGTCACTTTTGATCAATTGAAGGGCATCCTTGCTGAATGTGAAATGTATTAATGTCTTTCAAATAAGAAATACATTACTGTCCCTAAGCTTTGGAAAAGTAGTGTTCTTTCTCAGCTGAAAGCATATCAGTCAGTTAAACTCATCTTCGCACGTAACCTTTGGGTCTCTTTAAACTTTTCTGAACTTTCCTTGTTCCATGTCATGTGGCCTTTCTGTTTCAAACATGCAGTGCACTACAAGTTCCTCTTCTGTTCCTACAGGTGGATGTGAAGAAAACCGACGATGCCAAGACGTATTTGACTCTGCCTGGCTCAGATGCTGAAGTGGAAGAGAAAGAGAGACAAACGGGAAAAACCTTCCATCACACCGGTCTCATTCCTATCACCAAAGACAGCTTCCAGATCGCCACCCTCACCTGCTCTACAAAGCTTACTCAAAACGGTATTTCCTTTAGTAAAATCAACAGCACTTCCACAACAGTCATTTATTAGATTTTTAATCTAAATATTTCCACAGTATATCGCCCAAGAATGACAATTTTGTCATAATTTTCTCTCATGTCTTTGCAAACCTGACATTGTCTCTGCATATTAAACTTGAGACACTGTTTTTACACATTACCTCCAGATTTCATTTTCACATTTATTTTTTCAAAGCAGCTTTACAGAAAATAATTTTTTCGAAGCTTACAATTAAAGAGATAGTTCACTTTGAAATACATTTGTGTCAATACAAGTGTCTATGTTTCCGTTAGGTCAAACCGTTCTTATCTCTCAGTCATATAATGGATGTCTATGGTCACCACCTCAAAGAGCATGCACAGAAAAGTTCAAATTAAACATGATTTAACGACTCGTAAATGTAAGTACACATTGATGGCCTAAGACACGAAACGAGCGGTTTGTGTGAGAAAACTAACAGTATTTATATTGTTTTACCTCTTGTAACCACAGCCACGTCCAAGTGATCTGAGGGTGCGGGTTACAAGAGGTAAAAGCGACTGAAAAATACTGTTAGTTTTCTCACACAAACCGCTCGTTTCGTATCTTAGGCCATCAATGTGTACTTACAATTACAAAGTCATTAAATCATGTTTAATTTGGACTTCTCTATGCATGCTCTTTGAGGTGGTGACCATAGACCTCCATTATATGACTGATAGACAAGAACGGTTTGACATAAAGTATCATAATTGAAACTACTGCGAAACAAAGACACCTACATCTTGGATGCCCTTGAGGTAAGCTAAAACATACAAAAAATTAATTCAAAGTGAACTATCCCTTTAAGATGTGTCCATATGGCAGAAATACACAGTTCTAAGAAAATCACGCAGTTAGCTAATGTAATGTATTAATTTAAGCAGAAACATAGCAATGACTACATGTGATCATAGTATTTGGAACAAGAGGGATGAAAATAGATAATGACAAAAGTTTTTAATTTTGTTCTAAAACTCACAGCATGTAACGATATGAAACAGCAAAGTTCTCGCAGGAGATGGATTTGTAAAACTTTTTTAATTTCCTCTGACTCAGTTGACCTTCTGGGGCTTCTCAACTGGAGATCAAACACAGAGAGACTTGAAGAAATTCTACAGAAACTGATGGAAGTAGATGGAGGCGAGATTATTAAAGTAAGGTTGTGAGAAAACACAACACTTGGCCTTCTGCAAAATGCTGCTTTATGATCTAAAGTTTTTGTTGTGTGTTTCTCTAGTTCCTGCAGGACACACTAGACGCTCTCTTTAATATCATGATGGAGACCTCAGAGGAAGAAACCTATGATACGCTAGTTTTTAATGCCTTGGCAAGTATTGATTATTTAACTCGCTCTTTGGAGAATCCAATAGTTGCCAACTATTCTTCTGTTTTGGAGTTTTTCCAGTAATGGAAAACCTTGAGAAATATCAAGGTACAATCAGAGAAATTATATATAAACTTTCCTGTCAGTTTGTGCAATGATTTGGTCCCACAATGCCACATGAGTGTAAGTGTTAAATATCCCGAATAGAAGCTACACACCATGGGCCCTATTTTAATGATCTAAAATACAAGTGTCAAGCGCAAAGCGCAAGTAACTTTTTGGGCAGATCTCGGCGCTGTTGCTATTTAACCGGCGGGATAAATGACTCTCGCGCTCAACGCAAATCTAAAAGAGGTTGGTCTGAAGTAGCTTCATTATTCAAAGGTGTGGTTTGGGCGTAACGGGAAACAAACCAACAAGAGCGTCATATCACATTCCGGTAACACTTTATAATAACTACACGTTAATAATTATTAGTTAAGTATGAGTTAACCATTAATTCATCATTTATAAAGCATTAATAGACATTAATAAGCAGTTTATAAATACAGCTATAAATGCTTTCTTCTTGATTTAAAAGCATATCTATAATTTGTTTAATAATTGTATTTTCATCCTTTATTAATGGTCAATTTATTATTTCTAAATGAAGGATTGCTTTTTTATGAACCAGTTATTTGAGAGTTATCAGTGGTTCGTAAGATTACTTAGAGCGTGTAAGTAAATGATTAATTAACTATTTAAATGTACATTCATACAGCTTATCATTCAGACATATAGTGATGGTTACTTAATGTGTTAATAAATGCTTTATTAACATGTATTAATGCTGTAATTCAGGGTTAATTTGGGTAGTTATAAAGCATTTAGTAGTGGTCAGTTAACTATGTTCGTGAGCTCATCTAAAGTGAGGACTATTCATGCCTTGTAAAGCATTTATAAAGGCTGTTAAATATTTCTATGTTCTGTATCACTGCGTTGTGTTTGTTACATTTTACTGTTTAGAAGATTGACGAGTCTTTAAATCTCCTTTATAAATGCTTTACAAAGCATGAATAGTCCTCACTTTAGATTAGCTCACAAAAATAGTTAACTAACCACTACTAAATGCTTTATAACTACCTGTATTTACTACATTTACTTACACTTTCTAAGTGATCTTTTGAATGACTGACAACTCTTAAACAACTGGTTTGTAAATAATGCTATACTTCATTTAGAAATTATGGTAACACTTTACAATAAGGTTCATTTATTAAACATTAGTTCATGCATTAACTAACATTAACTAACCGTTTGTTACTGTATTGGTTATTCTTTGTTAACGTTAGTTAATACAAAATCTAGCTGTTCATTGTTTGTTCATGTTCAGTTCACAGTGCATTAACTAATGTTATCAAGATTTTAATAAAGTATTAGTAAATGTTGAAATTAACATTACCAAATATTAACAAATGCTGAAGAAGTATTGTTCATTCTTTGTTAATGTTAACTAATGTAGTAACTAATGAACCTTATTGTAAAGTGTTACCGAAATTATTAATTGATCATTAACAAAGTATGAAAATACAATTATTAAACGAATTATAGATATGCTTATAAATCAAGAAAAAAGCATTTATAGCTATATTTATAAACTGCTTATTAATGTCTATTAATGTTTTATAAATGATGAATTAACTGTTTACTCATGCGTAACTAATGATTAATAGTGTGCAGTTATTATAAAGTGTTACCCACATTCCCTTTAAGAGAATAAAGAATGAGGCGCGCTTGTTCCATGGCGCCATACTATTATAACGTCACATTTACCAGCCGCGCTTCACAATCGGTGATCGATCGATGTTCTCCTCGGGGCCATAAAAGAAAGAGAAGTGACATTGGGGATGGGACAAACCCACCCAAATTAGCTTCGGTTAAACATGCATATAATAATTTGGGTAAATGTGTAACTTATAGGAGTAGTTCACTTTAAAAAAACTTGCTGATAATTTACTCACCCCCATGTCATCCAAGATGTCCATGTCTTTCTTTCTTCAGTCGAAAATTAAGGTTTTTGATGAAAACATTCCAGGATTTTTCTGGACTTCAATGGGAACCAAACGGTTCAAGGTCCCAATGAGAGTTTAATAATACGGAATAATACGGGACTTTTAAACTTTGCTGTATATGTTTTCTCATCGTGATGCAAATCATGTGGCTTGTTGGGGCCTAATCATTGCACAAAAGTTAGATTAAAGTTACCAACTGTATAAAGTGTGCTCTGCCACTTCTACCGAGTCATTGCGTTATCATTAGTTATTCATATGAGTAACCTTAATGCCATAAGATGCCATATGGCCATCTGCATGTAGGATGTCTTCCCCTCACAGTCAGATTATTCCGCCATATGATAGTACTTTATCCGTACATCTTTTTTTAATTAGTTGTTTTTTTCAACCACTGATCAGAGACTGCGTTACTTCAATTTGATGAAATATAATGAAAACAAATGTTTTCTTCTAATGGATTATTCACAATAAAATACATTTATTTAGAAAGTAAATTTAAATTTCATGTTGTCTTTAAACTTGATTAAGTCATATGATTATATTGTGAAGTGCTAGACCATTTATTTTTGCTTCATTTGTCCAGGTTTTTATCATCTCACTGATTGGTGACGTAAAGTTTCAGCATTTCAACCCTGTTTTGGAGACCTACATTAGCAAACACTTCAGCGCTACTCTGGCGTATCAGTAAGAGTTTATGTCTTGTTTGCATTTCGCTCTCCTTTGTGTCACAATTCATATGTTTTATTAGAACTTGGCCTTATTTTTCCACATTTAATTCTCACTTCTCTAACCTGTTCTCCATACCTGTCCAGTGACACTCTCAGTTGTGACTTGTATTTATTTGCAAGCATGCTGTAATTTCCTCGGTTTGCCTTGTCTTTTCACAGGAAATTGACCAAAGTGTTGAATTATTTTGTGGGCCATGCCGAGAACCCGGCTCATACAGAGCGACTGTACGCTGCTTTGAAAGCCTTCAAATATCTTTTTCGTTTCATTGTGCAGTCTCGAATACTCTATTTGAGGTGGGTACTCGGCCCTTATTTCCTCTCGAAATGAGGGCTTGATTGAACTTGTCCTTCATCTGACAATGCAAATGAAAAAGCAACAGTAAATATTACACTTTAGAAATCACTCGCTTCTGTATTGGTACAAAGACATATTTAACTTCCATATGGACATCCATGGAGATAGATAAATAGATGGATGGATGCATAGATAGATGCATAGATAGATGCATAGATAGATGTATAGATAGATGGATAGATAGATGGATAGATAGATGGATAGATAGATGTATAGATAGATGGATGGATGGATGGATGGATGGATGGATGGATGGATGGATGGATGGATAGATAGATCTGATGTTTGCATGGACAAGCATCACTAAAATGTTCTTGACTAAATGTTTTTCTGTTTGTTATTTGTCAGGTTTTATGGGAAAAATGAAGATGCAGGGCAGTTTCTCAACTCCATTCGGACCTTATTTCTCTCAATCAGCAATCTGATGGACAGACCTCTGGATGAAGGAGTCAAGATAAAGGCAGGTTTCATGGATATTGACATTTAACCCTCTAGGAGTTCTTCATTTAACAGTGGCACTCAGGACCTTCGGATCAGAAATTGACCCAGAAGGCTGGATTAATATTTAAACTTATATTTTTAATATATATTTTTTAAAATATTTTTTCTTTCTTTTTTGGTGTTTTAAAAAATGTAAAAATAAAAAATGTTTATAATTAGTATAATGCAATAATTATGACCAAATTTTCCCCATTAAATATAATAGAATTTTTTTTTTTTTTTTTTAAAGCTGTATTTCATTTTGGAGTCAGAGCCTCAGGCCTCATAAAAGCAATTTTTGAAATTAGATGGATGCCATCTCGTCGACAAACTGAGCTTTTTAAAAATACAAAACACATGTATAATCTGAATTTTTTGGTGTGTTTGTGTATAAAGGTGTGTTGTGTGTGTGTGGATGTGTGTTTTTTGCACTCTTGATGTTTATAAATTCACCCCTTCACTGTTGTGTGCTTTGTTTCAAGATTGTTGCTGATTTGTAGTATTGTACGCACAAAAAACTTCACATTTTTGCCAATTTCCCATTCATTTCCTATGCGAGTCATTTCAATATTCTGTATCTGTATTAGAGTCATTTCTGTATATGCTTTCAGCATGAATGCCGCGAAAAACAAACACAACACATATAAAGTGGGAAAGAGCTTTGCGATTGACTGTACAACTAGATTTGACAAAAAATTCAGAGGTATGTTTACACAGACTGCTATAGAAAAGGAGCAAATGTATCGCTGCAATTCACAGAAACAACTGGACTCCAGTGTTTTTATTTCCCCAGTGTGGAAATCAGGCAAACATAAATGTCAGCAACACGATTCCTGGCTGCATGTCAATATCCATGGTTCACTGGATCTTTAGAGAAAGTTGTAAGGAACACTATATTGAGTTCCAACATTTAAGTTTAAATTGATATAATTGTTTGTTTTAGTCGCATTTTCCCCTATTAAATCCCAGTCACGCAGCAGATGTTTTGCCACTCAGTCAGGCTGAGGGGGTTTGTTCCGGCGGGAAAGTGATGTCAATGCCATTCCCTTATACTCTTGTTCAATTACAAAAGATTTCTATCTTTCAATAAATGCTATTCTGATTCATCAGAGAATCCTGGAAAAAAATGTCACACAAGTATTAAGAAGCTGTTTTAACATTGATAAAATTTGAAATGTTTCTCGAGTGGCAAATTAGCATGCTAGAATGATTTTCTCTCTCTCTCTCTCTCTCTCTCTCTCTCTCTGTGTGTTTATATCTGTCAATTTATATCTGTTTTTCTCACAGGGAGCAATCTTGAAATATCTTCCCACCATCATCAATGAATTACAGAAGGTCTTTGACGCTGTAGAGCTCAGGTAAAGTGAAAACTTCCTTACCATTTTTATTTTTTATTTTTCAGAAATCATGGTTACCGTAAAACACATATGAATGTAAATAAATTGCATCAGTTTTTCTGATGGTTATAGATTCTGACCACCCTCAAATGTTAAAACTACCACTGTATATTACATGATCAAAAAACTGCTAAATGAATGGGATCTGTGTACAAAAAACAAACTGAATGAAATGTATCCAATTACTGTGTGTAAAAAGATCACATTTTTATTTTCAATAATTGCTAGGATCAGATCATAAATACACAATGCAGAATTGTTAATAATATGAAACGAAGATCCATATGATCCTCATGCCAGAGCTCACTATCTCTGAAAGATATTTAATTCAATTGTGTGGTTTTAAGTTCTCCTAGGAAATTATATTACTTTTAGAAGATAGTGCGCTGTATCCTTTTTAGAATTTTTATCTAAAGCAAACTTTAATAACCTTTAATTTAATATTTTATAGTATTTCTTCTTCTTACCTGCCAAGGAAGCTGGCATGGCATTAAAAAACCAACTAAGTCCTGAGAGTTAAAAAAACAGAAATGTGAAGCTTGTATTTCTGTTGAAGCATGAGCAATTCAGTAAAAAACTCTTTAATTTGTTAAGCTTTAAAGTGTAAATGTCTTTCAACCATTTTCACTGACAGAATGTGTTGATCGTGTGGGAAATTGGTTGACATTTCTTACAGGCTTGTAAACATCCAATGTCTGAAGACTAGTTTAGACAAATTAAGAGTAGTGTATCTCAGATGTTCACTTCACAGATGTTAAAAAGTATGTCAGGTCTTTCTTTTCTTGTTCAAAATGCGTAATTCCTCTCTGACTAATGGTTTCTTGCACCGTTATTAATTTATAGTTCGTGAAACACATTTTTTTCTTCTTTCTCTCTCGCAGTGTTCAGCTGGCCAAGTTCATCGAGAGCATCCCAGATTTTCAGATGGTGAGGCAGAAGCTGGGCTGTCTGGTGAAAATTGTTGAGAGTAACCTGTTCAAAACAACCAGGTCAGGACTTGACACAACATATAATTTATCTCATCGACATCACACTAAATGTGTAGTGCACAAGCTGTGTGTCGTCCTGAACTTCTCATATTCTCTCCTGTGCTTCTAGACTGCAGAGATGTTTTGTTGCCCCTGATCACAGATCAGCTGAGTGGACAACTGGACGATCACTCCAACAAACCTGATCTTGAGGCGTGTGTTCAGCTGCTGAGCACTGTACTGGACATGCTGGACTGCAAAAACGTGGTACAGCATCCCACACCATGTTCCTTGTGCATCAAATCAGCATATTAGAATTGATTTCTGAAGGATGTGATTCGAATGCATCGAATACTAGGGATGGGAATTTTTCAAAAATATTGCATTCGAATATTCGGGCTCATAAAAATCGAATATTCGAATATTCGATTATTTAAATGACACTTAAGGAAAAAGACGGGATTTTTTTACGTTTTTTGTCAATATTACTGAACAAGCTTGCTATTAGGTCAATATACAACAAGCTTAGAATATATATTAAGGTTTTCTTTTAGTTGAAAACGTTTTTTTTTTTTTTTAATTTATTTGATAGGGACAATACTCATTAATCAACAACAAGTTATGCTGTAAACAAGCCAGAGTTAGCATTGTGTGCTAATTTTCATCTGTTGTCCCTAGCCAGGTCTTAATAGGCTGCCTAAAATACAAAAATCAATAAAAAATACACTACAACACTAAACACTGTGAACACTAAAACGTTAAACAGTATGTGTAAACAAAAAATACAAAGAACAAAAGCATTATTAAAAGCATGCTCAAGCAGCGTGAGCGAAAAAAAAGCCTAATAAAGCAAATTGCGCCATAGTGCTTATGGATTTATCATGGACTCACTGCATTTATGACCAGCAAAAGCAACGTAGTAAAATTCGAATATTATTTTATTTTTCGAATAATAATTACAGATCGAATACTCGAAAAATTCGAATATTCGTGCACATCCCTAATCGAATACTACACATAAAATATCGATGTACTGTACCTTTATTTTGACACACTCCACCTTATCACGTAACTTTTCTCCGCTGAAAATAGACGCCTGATAAGATTGACTGAACCCTTTGTCACAAAAGCCGGCATGTCTGTCAAGGCATCGCGAGTCATGCCAACGACAAACCCTGAAAAGTCTGTTTTAGCAAATCATTGTGCAGTATTCAGGTCAGGTGACAAGGCTGCTTGTCACTTTGAAAAGACGCGCAAGCTGAGAGGAGTTTCGTCAAAGCTGAGTAAGGGCATATTCACATATCGCGTCTTTGCGCACTCAAGTTCGTTATTTCAAATGTCAGGTGCGCGTTATGCGCGCTCATAATGTAAGCGACGCGGTCGCGGTCCAAGCACGTCCGCGCCGCATATAGATAAAAACATCTTGAAATAACGAACTTGAGCGCGCAAAAGAAGCGATATGTGAACAGGCCCAGAACATCTTTAACTTTTTCAGAATGCCGTAAGCGCTCCATAAGCGCACAGTAGGTCATGTGACAAGAACCAACCTGAGTGCAACCACCCTAGTGCTTTGGAAAAAGGAGAATGTGGCGCGCCCAGCATTTTCTACGCATTTAGGCGCTACATGTGAATCCGGCCTAAAAATGATAGAGGATTGATTTCAGCGAACTTGATGAACCTGTGATATCTTCTGGGGGCGTGAAAGTCAAATAAAAGATGAACGTTTTCACCGAATCTTGCTAAAACGGCACATTTATTGGTGAGTGAAAAGCTTGTATTGCGTGTATGTTAATGACAACAACAAAGTTTGACAGGCGTCTAATGGGCCTGCTCATATATCTTTTGCACGCTCAAGTTCGTTATTTCAAATGTAGGCGCACGGTATGTGCATTGTGCGCTCATAATGGAAGCGTTTTTCCAAGCGCGTCCGCACCGTTTCTTGATAAAAACGTCTAAACTTTCAGAATGCCGCAAGAGCACCATAAGCGCACAGTAGCTCACGTGACAAGAACGTGACAAGAATGCGGCGCGCCCAGTGTTTTCTACGTGTTTTTAGACGCTATGAATCTGGCCTATGTCGTATGAGGAGATAACAGTTACAGATTAACCAAGTATTTTATTATTTTACACTTTTTTACTTGGAATTTGCAAATACTTATATATTTATGTGTATATAATCCTATTTGATAAACTTTAATATAACAGAACAGTTCATTTCAAAACAGATAACTCCGCTCTTGTTTATTTTCATATTATATACATGTTTATATATATTTTTTAATGTATTATGAGTCAAAGAAACGGAACTGGTTGTGTTCACTTTTGGCACATAATATCTAAATAACGATTAATCGATCGATATATAGCCCTGAATCGAATAATTTTTTGAGATATCGGCAAATCTCGTATCTTGCTGGCTGAGAGAATTGAATATCGATATCGTGATTAACTGTCCGATTTAGACCCCTCGTAATGATGCTGAAAATGTAGCTTTTCCTCACTGGAATAAAATCGCATCATAAAATATATTCACATAAAAAACAGTTATTTAAACTTGTAATACTATTTCACAGTATACCTGTGTTTACTGTATTTTTAATCAAATAGAATAGCATTGCCATAGTGTCATGTTGGCTACCTCATAGTGAAATATCTGGCGACACAAGAATATTGAGTTACTTTTTGTATGAATACCGACAGGCTGATCTTTCAACCATGATGCATTTCACTTGTTTGTTGATATGAGCGCACATTCAAGATTGGTTGACATTTCGGTTGATATGTATTGAGACAGACAGACATTTCAGGTCAAACTCTTGTGACTTGTGAGCAGCTCTTTGCTGGAGCAGTTGCATTGCAAATTTCCAAAATAAGATCATTTTATCCGAGAGAGAGAGAGAGAGAGAGTAGTTTCTGGATTCAGTCAACACTCATTCATCCGTCCTTCGCATGTCATTCACCTTTTTATTTCTTCAGGGTCCACGTCCGGTCATGTGAAGTTAATCGTGGACCGTCTCTTGCGGAGGGTCAACCGTACTGTCATCAACCTGAGCTTGGACTCTCCCTTCATAGTAAGACATGAGCACGCACAAAATTGAGCTTTTCTAGAAAGATTTAGCAGAGATAAATCCTTTACCTTCCTGCCAAAGCTGGTGTTATTTCCGCAGCGTGGCAAAGCCCACACACACCTGCTGAAACTCAGTAACAACAACAGTCTGCACCACTGAACTTAACTTGTTTATTTCTTCGCCCAGGCTCTTGGCTATGAGTTTTCTCAGTGGTGTGGGCAGCACATGTAAAGTTATTGATTATTCCTTCTCTTCCTCTGGACACAGGGCCACTACCTGGCATGCATGACCGCTATCCTGAAACAAATGGAAGATGTGCATTATGCACAATACATCAGCACCTTCAAAACCAGACAGGACATTATCGTAAGTCTCCCGCTCTCTCCGCAGGAGCCATCCATCATCACAGATGCAGAAAGAGCCTGTGCCCAGAGAGTTTAGTTATAAATAATCCACCTTTTGCACAGCTTCCTGATGCGACGCATGTCGTCGGTCGAAGTGAGTGCCGGGTTTAATAGCAGAATGAAATAAGCGTGTTCAAAGCGCCGCTTTAAATTAGCATCTGTTTTTCCTGCTCAGTCATATGTTTATGTATTTGCCGAGTCTGCATTTAACTATATAATTCCTTGAGGTGTACTTGACAACCATAAATCGTGTATTTTGTTGTCTCCCCCACCAGGATTTTCTAATGGAGACTTTCATCATGTTCAAAAACCTGATGGGAAACGTGTTCCGCCTGACTGGATGATCCTGAATCTTCTCCAAATGAAAGTCTTCCTGCGGGCGATAGACCAGTACTCTGATGTTCTCAACAAGTACTTTCTGGAATCCGCTCACTTCCACTTACAGGTCAGTTCGACGAGGTCTTGTTCACGATCTGTTAAAGGTCTGAGGAGATGCAACATTCAGATATCACACTACTGCTGGTTGGGTTAGTGTTGGAAACGTGATCAATTTATTACAAAAAGCCGAAACCACTGGATTTAGTGAGTGAGCTGTGTACAATGTAAATGAAACAAACGGAAGGAAAAGAACATACAAGTATTAAAAGGGAAAACGAGTCAAATTAAAGGGATAGTTCTTTTTTTGAAATTAATTTTTGGTATGTTTTAGCTTACCTCAAGGGCATCCAAGATGTAGGTGTCTTTGTTTCTGCAGTAGTTTTAATTTTTATAATTTTAGGTCAAACCGTTCTTGTCAGTCATATAATGGAGGTCTATGGTCACCACCTCAAAGAGCATGCACAGAAAAGTCCAAATTAAACATGATTTAATGACTACGCTTTTAACAATTGTTTTAAATTGTAATAATATTTCACAATATCACTGTTTTTATTGTATTTTTGATCAAATACATCATGAACATACTTTTAAAAACATAAAAAATTATATCAACCCCAAGATTTGTAATGATAGTATAGATTAATTATAAAAGATACAAGATCTTAACCAGAGTAATCTGATTTCCAAAAGAAGGACACTTACGAATCTTGTAGTGTGGCTTAAATAGCATATTTACTGACTAATGGGTTACACACTTTGAGTTTTGTCAGTGGTTTAAAAAAAAGAGAAGAATGAAATGAATGAATGTTCCACTTTTAAATTTAGTTTTCTTAAAGGGATACTCTTTTTTTGGAAATAGGCTCATTTTACCACTCCCCCAGAGTTAAACAGTTGAGTTTTACCGTTTTCAAATCCATTTAGCCGATTTTCTGATATTTAGAAGAATATCAGTAACCAGACAGTTTCTGGTCTCATTGACTTCCATAGTATATATTTTTTCCTACTATGAAAGTCAATGAGACCAGAACTGTTCTGGTTACTGATATTCTTCTAAATATCAAAAACATCATCTGAATACATTTGAAAAAGGTGAAACCCAACTGTTTAACAAAATAAGCCTATTTCCACAAAAGTGGAGTATCCCTTTAAAGGAGTAGTTCACTTTTGAAAAAAAAAAAACTTTTGCCTGATCATTTACTCACCCATGTCATCCAAGATGTCCATATCTTTTTTCTTCAGTTGAAAAGAAATTAAGGTTTTTGATGAAAACATTCCAGGATTTTCTCCATATAATGGATTTAATGAACTACTTCTTTAAGGGCAAGTAGTATGTATGTGACATAAAGACCAAAAAGGATGTGAAAAATCTGCCTTTTTCTCAGGAAATATTGTAAATTAAATGGAAATGCATTTCTTTTCATATATGTAAACCTGCTTAACAGAATCATTCATTCAAGCTTTAATGAATCGTAATGGTATGTTGATGTTGTCTGTTGTTAAAAGGCCCGTGTCAAAAAGAATATTATTTGTCTTTAATCTTCTGAGATAAGAGTTAATTTAACTAGATCTCAGATATCTTCCTGCCAAACCCCTCCTAAGAACAGCTCTGCTGAATCCTTCATTTGAAAAATGCTGTTTTACAAGCAGTATATAGAGGCAGGAAGGCATTAAGGCAATCTGATGTCCAAATCTGATGTTTGCACAACATCCTGCCTGCTAAGACCTGCTCCCTACTTAGGCCAGGTTGTTTTGCTGAAGGCAGCATAGATTTTTTTGTTGTTTGGTTGGAATGAAAAGGGCATCTGATTGAGTGGTTAAAAGAAGTAAATAAATGCATTATTGTCCAATCTATGATTTTGTACCATCTAAAACAGGGTATCCAAAAGCAAATCCACAACCACAACGTGTAAGCACGTTCGCTTTGTGTTTCTCATTTAACATGATTAATCCTAAGGGTCTGAGAGAGTGTGAAAAATGCTCATAAAAATCTAATTTATGGCTGTTTTAATGCAAAAAAGCTTGATAAACATTATTATATTTGCATTTACATTAACATTATTATAAGCTATTATGCAGTGGTGATTTTATATTTTGAGTGCTGTGAATATCTCTGCGTGCATGCCTTGAACATGTCATTTTTTCCAAGAAAATACTGTAAGGGTATTTCTACGAAGCATATGAATGCTTTCTGGTGATTGCACGCTCTTAAATAACATCTTTTTATGCTGCTCAATGGTGATTATCTTTTGGTGAAACCGTATGGATTTTGCACCCACGGGAAGCCTTGTGTACTTTAGGCATTTGGGAAAATATCATCTATAGCGCTGTTTGAAAAATACAGCTAAACTTTCTGTTGCCTGGTTACCATTCATCCAACACCTTGTGCATGCGAAGTATTTCACCCGTAAGACCTCAGGCAATTAAAAAAGCAATTGCATTACAGTATATCAATACAGACTAATTTGTTTAAATAATCAAAGCGTGACTATGCCTTACTCATCTGTGATATGCAACCCAACACTCAAGGATAATTTAAAAGCAGCGTCCGAGTGAATTTCTACCTTTGGGTTTGCAATGGTAGAACGAGGACAATTCTCGCCCTTGAAACAATGAAATGGTAAATACAGATTTTCTTCAGTAATTTTCTTTTTGTCAGTGCAATTACAATTGTTATAAGTATTAAACATATCCTTTAACATTTGTGCAGACAAAAATTATACCTCAAATTGTGCATCTTGTTAAATACATACATACAGTTACACACACATGCATATATGCCCTGTACAATATGCATGTCTTAAACCTAGTAGATACCATGGTATGTTTTGGTATAATTTTTATGTAATGATAATTAGGGCCCTATAAAATCCGTTTTATTTTTCCCAAATTCCATTTTATTTTTTCCCAAATTCCGTTTTTTCCAGTTTTAATTTTTGCGAATTCCGTTTTTTCCATTTACATTTTTGGGAATTCATTTTTTTTACCCTTTACTGTTATTTTAGTTGCAAAAAGAGTGTGCTTTTTATTCCGTGATCGCAGAAATTATCAGTGCCCTAGATAATGAGACCAAAAACTTGTACAAGATGTTTTTAATCTTGTGATATTTTTATGTCAGTTTTGTACTCAGGAAATTGTTTTGCAGTGATGCTTTCCTTTTGTTTGTCCTCAATAGCTTTGGAACAACTACTTTCACCTGATCGTTGCCTTCCTCTACCCACAAGTCCTTGCAGCTGGAATCCTTCTCGCTTGAGAAACGAGACAAGATTCTCAACAAGTGAGTGAGAGACATTGTTCTGTCTACTTTTGAGGGTTTTTTTTGTTGGTTTTGTTTTAAAGGCTGATATTAACTTGTGTTTCTAACAATGTTAACAGGTGCGGAGACATGCGGAAAAGGCTTGGCTTTAAGTTGGGAGAAATGTGGCAGAATCTTGGTAAAACCTTTTTCCTGTGCCTCTTATCTGTTCGAGACAGAGACATTACAGAAGCTTCAAGAGTAGAGAGGAATGTTCTTAAGGACTTTCTTTTTGTTCAAATTGCTTTTTATAGAGAGTAAAATCTGTACTGGGTCTTTAATGGCTGAGGCAAAGTACATTCTGCATATAAAAATGGGAAAGAGCATTTCACCTATTTTGGGACATGTATGTGTCACTTTCAGGCCCAGAGAAGATAAAGTTCATTCCTGCAATGGTTGGTCCAATCCTGGAAGCCACGCTCAGTGCCTGAGCCTGACTTGAGGAAAGCCACCATTCCCCATCTTCTTCTGACATGATGCAGTGTGAACACAATGTCAGCTCAAACCACACTTTTCAGAAGGTGAGGGTTGTTTTTGGAACCAGGGTTACGTTGAGAACTTCTGTTTTAAAATGTTGTCTACATAGGCAGTATATTATTATTTAGGCAGCACGCAGACACTCATTATGCTGTTGCACAGTCAAATAATTCTTCCTTATAAGATGCTGGTATTTTGTATTCAGTGCAGAAATATCCATTAATTAAAATAAGGGCTGTCAGTTAAACGTGTTATTAACGGCGTTAACGCAAACCCTTTTAACGGTGTACATTTTTTAGCGCGATTAACGGCCTTTTTGTCCTAGCAAACTTCGTCGTTTTTTTTAACATGCTTTTGCGACAGGACGCAGTGCTACCTATGAAACCCATTTATTTCAATGGCTTGCGCCGCGTGCAGGACGTTTTGTTGCTTTGTCGACCAAAGCGCAACTGGATCTAGCCAGACCGGAAACAAAACAGCAGGCACGCCGCACACACTTGTTTAGGCTTGCGAGACGGCAAAATAGTTGGTTTACGTTACGTTTTGAGTGGAATGGCGAGCGTGAGACGCTGAAATGGATGCCAAGAAGATTCTGAATGGAAATTTTTCTTTAAAATGTCTGACAAATTCCACTGACAAGACCAAAGTGATCTGTGTGTTTAGTCATCGTGAACTGAGCTATCATCATCACAGTCCAGTCTGAAATAACGCTTGATGATGGCCAAGCACACACACACACACACACACACACACACAGCTGATGCGACTTCTCCGCCCCTCGTCATTATCAGGACCGTCAGTATTTCTTTCACCCTTTTATTGATACACAGTGTTACATTGTGTGAGAGATCATTTGCTCCAAGTGAGAATGTTAGTGTGAAATTGAACTACTGTATATGGCAATGTTGTTAAAAAACAAACAAACAATTGCACAAAGCAAGCAATATCCACTTTTCCATGTTGATAAGAGCATTAAATGGAGAAAAAAATAATGGGACAAAAAGAAATCAAGAGACATTTAGAACAGATTAAAATGTGCGATTAATCATCAGTTTTTAAAATAATAATATTGATACATTGTTAGATCAAGATTATTAGTCAGATCAGTATTTGGATTGTGCCTTGAGACAAACAACAGTCAAGAAAGTCTTTCAATCTAGTGTTCTTTCTAAATCCCTTAGGACATATGCAAAAAAATGAGGTTCTCCAGTTGTCTGAAAAAATTATTTTTATATTATTTATAAAAACAGAGAAGTATTGATGACAGCTGCAGTGACAATTTGACACCTCATTTATCTCTAGTGGTCTTTTTAGAGAGGTATTTCTTTAGAAAAATCAACTAAATAGATGGAGGTGCATCTTAAATATTTATATTTATAATAATCAGTGTTGGGAAAAGTTACTTTTTAAAGTAATGCGTAAATATAGAATTGCTACCTGAAAAAGTAATGCGTTACGTGTTTTCACCTGTACATTCGTTATTTTCACCTGTGCTTGCTTGTTTTTAATGCCACAAAAGAACCAAAAGTGAAATTTTTGGCAAATGTAAAGGCCCTTTCAGACCAAAAGTGAAATGAGAAGCCTAAGCTGAAGCAAATTCGAACAAATTCGCAGAGGAATAGGATGCAGGATATTATGTTGTAAATGTGGAAGTATTGTGTTACTTTTCAAAAGTAATCTAATTACTTGTAATGCATTACCAGCAACACTGATAATAATACATCATATCGTTAGTCATTTGATTGACGCATCGAATCCATATCAGATACACTTCTAATGCTAATGAAAGTTCCTAATAAAATCAACTTTAAGTGTTCTCCAATTGTGTGGGTGCTTACTGACCATGAAGAGCATTCAGTTTAGCTACATGTACTTAGGAAGGTCCATGTCTTTTAAGATGTTGCCTATATAGGCCCCTACATGATGCTCAGAAAGTTTAATTAAGCATTTGTGTGCTTTGCAGTTTGAGAATGAGCTAATCACAAAACTGGACCAGGAAGTTGAAGGAGGCCGTGGTGATGAACAATACAAGATTCTGCTGGAAAAAATGTGAGATCTTTCTCTCCCCTTATGCTCTTAAAGATAATGTTTCCAAAAGGAGTTTTTGCAGCGATGCCATTTAAGAACTATCTTTAGTTCTCCAAAGAGTCTTTCAGTGAACAGTTCTCAAAAGAACCGAATTTTCTTTGAGTTTTACAATTCTAAAGAACCTCTTTCCTCTAAAAAGAATGTTTTGTGGAATTGAAAGGTTCCATTAGTTCTTCAAGGAATCTTAGATGCCAAAAAATAATGGTTCATCTATGGCATCACTGTAATTCTATGCTACTCAAATATGGCTTCTATTCGTCTCTATGGTTTCTGTGCCCATGTATGTCTCTGTTTATGTTGTGTCCAGACTGTTGGAGCGTTGTTGGCCGCATCGGTACTCTGCGTCAGTCTGGTGAGGAGTTGGCTCTGCTCTCTGAGTAGTCTGCTGGAGAACCTGTCTGGCCTACCGCACCATCAACAACCACGACGAGAGCCCTGAGCTCCGCATGAAGCTGCACTGTCAATGTCCTGGTGAGAACCGGACCGCGTGAACTCAGAACACATCTTCAGTTTTCGAAAACATTTCTTTATCATGCGCTAAGACTGAGTGAGAAACTAGGGGTTTGGTGCTGGGTCAGTTTGGTGGAACACACTTTTATCAGCAGAAGCTAATTGACTAAAGATCTTACTTATTTAAATTAGTACTGAGTAATATTAATTACCTACATGCACTTTCTATAGAGTTACTTACTATACATCATCCTTCCAAGTCCCTTGTAACCCGTGGTGTTCCCCAGGGCTCTGTACTGGGCCCCTTTTTCTTCTAATATACATCCTCCCTATTGGCCAGATTATACGCAGCCACAGTCTTAAATTCCACTGTTATGCAGATGGTATGACCTTTCAAGACCTTTTTGCTTAATGATCATTTCTCCCAACCAAACTCATAGATTCATACAGATAAATTGTCTTTGTTGTATTGTTTTGGTTGTTGCTGTTGTGTATACTTGCTTCCCACTATGTAATCCGAACCTTGGGTTTGAGAAACGTGCAATCGAAAATAAACGTATTATTATTATTATACTTACTATGTAGTAATGTATAATCACGTCACTTTTAAATAGTAAAATAAAAACTTTTAATTTAACTTTAAACTAATTTAAATTTCAAACTACTTTAAACTACTTGAAAATTTCTGGTTCAAACTTTCACAAGCCAACTTAAAGTTTGTCTCTGACGAACTTTTAATCTAGTTATTATTATTATACTTACTATGTAGTAATGTGTAATCGCGTCACTTTTAAATAGTGTTACCAAAGGTTCTATATTGAAACACAAATGGTTCTGTCAGACGCTTCATTTATAGAACCTCTTAGGTTCCCAACATTGGGTCATTTTATGGATTTACTATTAATTAATAACTGTTTTAATTAATTTTTTTATTTGTATGAATTAAACATACTTAATTACTAGAAAAATATAACCCATTAAACATGAAAATATTAGAACTTTCCCTGATAACAGAACCTTTTTGGCATAAAGCATTTTTTTAAGCCTAGCGTTCGAATATAAAACCCTAATAAAACTTTTGTTTCTAACAATGTAGTTATATTAATCTAATCAGGAAGAAAAGATGTTTAAAGACTTTCATAAAAATCACATGTTTCTTCTCTCTATGCCCACAGAACTTTTACAAGGAAAAGAAAAGGGAGGATATTTATATACGGTAAGTGTGCCAGATGATTGAACGTTTTTGGCTTGTTGACCCACATGTGAATTTGAATGTTTTGTGGTCTTTCATTAGATATTTGTACAAGTTACGTGATCTACATCTGGCCTGTGAGAATTACACCGAGGCTGCCTACACCTGCTGCTGCATGCTGAACTGTTGGAGGTTTGGTATGAAAAATGATTCACTTTGTGCTGGTCACGGTTATGGTTAAATACCGACATCAAATGCATATCTCATAGATGAGTGCAACCCCTCTGAACATAAAGATGCTTTTCTATTTCTAAATGATTGCAATTCATGGAAAGGTGACAAAATATACATTTATTAAACAAATACTTAATAAAAACAGAGAAAAATGTGATATCAATATCTGTAAAACAAGTAATTTAGCTGATTTTGCTTAACCCTTAATCACTCTTTGGGGTAAATAGGACCCCACTGGACTTTTCCTTGATTTTTAAAAAATGTTCCCTTCATCTCAGGGCCATGAAACTCAGTGACTTTTCCTTAATAATCTATCTAAACATGCACAAAAAACTGGGTTCAATTTCGGTTGTTCTAAAGGTGTGTAAAAAAAAAATACAATTTAAGGTCTTTGGGGTCAAAATGACCCAATTAAAAATGAATGGAAAAATGAAAAAATGGACTATTTTGTTTGTTAAAAAATAAAGTAAATCCATTATAAATCTGAAATGTTCCACATATAAACCAAGGTCTGGTCCTAGAGCATAAATAGAAAGTAGAACAAACTTTCTATCTCATACACACATACACACACAAACACACACATGTCATGACTGCAACATAGAGCATTTTTACAGAAATTGGCAAATAAAACAAAACAAAACTGGCATAAATCTAAGAAAAATTACATTTAAATCAAGGTCTGGTCCTCAGAGCATAAACACAAAGTGGAACGAGCTTTCTATCAGCACACACACACACACAGCCACACAAACACACACATGTGTACTATCCTGTTCATTTAAAGTTTGTTAGTGCTGTTCTTTTGTATTATATTGGTTTATTTACTTGGTTTATTAAATTTATTTTGTTCTAAAATATCTTGTTCTAAAAATAATAATAATTGTTGATAAATAATTTTCTGAAATAAATGTGTGTGATTACAGTCATATCATAGTGCTGACTTGTAATGTTTATGCAAATGTATGTATAATAATTTGCAAAAACAAATCAAAATCGTATCAGACAACAACACCAAACTCTAATTTTGACAAAAATATTTTGTGCAATTCACAAAATATATATATATCATATATATCGAGTTGTGAGGAGAATTTGAAGCATCAAGAAAAATGAAGTGAAAATGAATGAGTCTCTATGGGCCCCTATTGGATAGTATGTGGTCATTTGCACTTTAATTCCTTAACAAAATCCTCCAATAGTGTTAAGGTTGGAATAAGGAAAAGGATTGCATCTCCTATGTTTCAAGATTTTGAATTACATCACACAATGGTTGATTAAGCAAACTCCCCCAATCCTTTTTGGATGCTGTTAGGTCCCAAATGTTTGATTGGTACTCATGAGACGACAGATGGATTACCAGAAGCTCTGATTTTGTTAATATGGGCCTTGAAAAAGCTTAATGAGTTTTGAGAGTGCATTGGCTACAGTTGGTGAGTTCCCTGTGTAGACAACAGACACTGGATTTTCAGGTTCTGTATGTTGCGTTTACTATTGTGTAAGATTGAAATAGTCCCTCTTTCTCCTGCTTTTTCCAGCTCTGAGACACTTCTCCTGCTCGTTTCTTACAAAACAATCAGTCATCGTCATACAAACATGAGCGTAAGGAAAGGCCGCGTATTTGTTCAGGGAGTATATTTTGACGCTTAGACATTGCTTTGGTAATCTCTTGATACCAATGTCGTCTTTTGTGCAAAGAAATACATCTGCTGACAGTCTCTCTTTCAAATGGTTCCATTGTTGTCAGCATCACGTCTGAGAATGATTCAATAGGCTTTATAACTTTTAATTGTCAAGAAATTACAGAGTCGTTTATCACAAAATGCCTTTAAGTTGAAACGGAAAATGTTTGTATAATTTTATTTTGTAGCTTCAGGAGGGTGTACTCATTTTGGCAACAACATTTTCTAGCACTTTGATAAGAAATTCTTATTTTCCCTGAATAATATTAGCATGGTTCTTTGATAATTAATCAAGGAGATCTTGCTGTAAAATTACATCTTTCAAGAAACCCTATGAACTCTTCTGTGCAAAGAGTAATTTCTTATGTGTGTGTGTGCATGTGTGTGTGTGTGTGTATATATATATATATATATATATATATATTGGTGATGGTTTGAGAAGATCCTCCCTTCCACATGTGAAGTGGTTTGAGGACCCAGATAAGCACTGTGACCAAAAAAGGAAGGAAATTATAACATACTTAAATAAATGCAAATTAAAACAAATAATTCGAAAATTAATTAACTAAATTAAAATTGTACTTTTTAGCTTTTTGCAAATATAATTTTTCAGCTGCTTTTCAGTTTAATCATCCATAAAAAGTGTTTTTAATTAAATTGCTACATTTATAGAAAATGTATATGTATTCGTAATTTATATTTGTCTTTTACAGTGATTGCAATCATTTAAGCATAAGCCTTTATATCAAATGTCTCGTGGTAATAAATCGCAGTTTTGCGAAAACATTCCTGTTGCGAATTTGGGAGTTTTTGTGGAATTGGCGCGTTTCTCATTATTTTTAATTCGCGATTTAAATTTGAGCAATTTGAAGGGTAATGAAACGCAGTGTGTGTTCCTGAAGATGAACAAGGGTTAAAGGGTTTGGAATGACACACTTCACAATTTGCTTAATTTTTTATGAAAATAGTTTCTTTTCAATGACAAATGATGTCTGTTGATTTGGAAATGTCATGACCTTTGCTTTGAAAAATGGATCATCCATGAAAGTCAGTTGTTATCCTCCAACTCTTTATAAAAACAATAATTTAGCCTCTCACTCCCCAAAATCGTAGTATTCTGCTTAAAAATAACGCTTTGCTCTTGCACTGTGCTGGTTAAACTTGCAACATAGTTTTGTGATTAGTCATGACTCTCAGTCAGTGTGATTGACCATGACTGGACTGCGCAATATCTCTTTCTAGTGGTCCGACAAGCCGTGCGTGCCCGACCTGATCCCACGGGACGGAAGTCTCAGGGCTGGACTCAACAAAGAGCTGAAGAAAAACTTTTCAGGAATCATGTGAATCTGCGACAAAGGCAAATATGCACATTAGAAATCTTAATGAAAACGCTTCATTTAACTGACTTCTACATGCTATTCACACCATACAGGGAAGAACAGCTGTAAAAAAGTGAAGAGAAGCTGTTTTAGACTAAAAAAAAAAAAAGTAATTTATAGATACAGAGAAGAAAAGAGTGATAGACAGACATACAGACAGACAGACAGATATGACAAAGAAACAGACAGTATAGACAGACAGACAGACAAATAGACAGACAACATACAGATATACAGATAGCAGACAGAGATATTGACAAATAAGACAGATAGACAGACTAGACAAGATAGATACGTAGACACAGATAGACAGATACAAGCAGACAGAAGTAAATACAGACAGACAGACAGATAGAGACAGACAGACAGACAGATAGAGACAGACAGACAGACAGATAGAGACAGATAGAGAGAGATAAGCAGATAGAGACATAGAGACAGAAACGACACAGACATATAGAGATAGAGACAGACAGGACAGACGACAGACACAGAGACAGATAGAGCAGACAGACGGAACCGTACCGGAACGGATCGGACGGAATGCAGTAGAGACGGACACACAGACAGACGACATACATAGCACAGATATGACAGATAGAGACAGACAGACAGACAGACATAGACACACAGACTGACAGATCGATAGACGAGACATAGTCAGACAGACATATGTGACATACACACAGCACACAGCAGACTGACACATCAGACAGACAGACAGACAACGATATATAGACACAGAGATACAGCAGACAGAGAGCAGAACAATACAAGACAACAGTTGACAGACATATCGACAGCATACGGCGGCAGACAGAGCATAACAGGGTACACAGATACAGACAGACAGAGACAGACAAGACGGCAGAAACAGAGATTGACAAATAGATACAATAACACAGGCAGACACAGCGATACAGAGACAGACAGTCAGCACAGATATACAGAGATATGTACGTATTCAGGTACAGACATGAATATATACAGACATATTGGACAAGATAAGAGAGAACATGCAGAAATCATATAGACATAGACAACATATTGACAAACAGTACAGTATATACAGACAGAAACAACAGACATACAGACAGACATATTGACAAATAGAGACAGACAGCATGCAGAACAGGCATACGCAATCAATATGGGCAATCAGTATCAGATGTAGATAGATGGGGGTAGGTAAAATATGGATAGATGGGTAGATATATATATATATATGTGTATATGTATGTACACACACAGATAATATGTATAGATACATATATATATGTATATGTATGTATATATGTAGATACACAGACAGATGTATATATATATATGTATGTATATACATACATACACAAACACAGATATATATAGAGTATGAGCGAACACGGGTTTTCTCATCTCTTCAGATGAAGAAAGTCATTTATATTGGGAGCACTGTAAGAGAGACTGGAGAATGATAACAGATGTGTGACTTATTCGAAAGCTGTCCCTTAAGAAGCATAAATGGACAGCACAGCTTGTTGCGCATGAACACATGTTCTCATTTGTCGTTTGTTTGAAATCTTGTCCACATACGAGGTGGCAGTAAGGCCATCGAGATGGCCAAACTCAGCTTGTTAAAGCTTCATGAAAACCAAATGTTTGATTTCATCAGAGCTCAGTCAACTGCTGGTGAGCAGACATGGCAGAGACCCTGCCTCCCTGTTCCCTTTGTTAATGCTGCTGATCTAGA
This sequence comes from Hybognathus amarus, assembly GCA_030378365.1. NCBI lineage: Eukaryota > Metazoa > Chordata > Actinopteri > Cypriniformes > Leuciscidae > Hybognathus > Hybognathus amarus. Next base: position 40,047 of record JAQIUQ010003334.1, read on the forward strand.
AAGGTAACGCCGCAGGGACAGAACCTGCCCGAGCTTCTGCCAGAACTGGAGGATGCTCTGTGATGTACAAACAGTTCAGACGAACAAAAGCTAAAGCTCGTTTTGATCAGGCTCTTCTCATTGATTCACGTTCTGAGTTGGTAATCCATCACGCTGTCGGCTGGGTAGCAGCCACTCACTCAGCACAGGATAATAAACTTGACAATTGGCAAGCAGAGGAGGAAGGAAACTGGTGCGATAACGGCTACTGTAGCAGTTACACACTCTCCTCTCAGTTCTGCCTTCGGCTCTGTCAACTTCTACTTGGAGCTGACTTTAATTTGATCAGTTTGTGCTGGATGAATTGAGGTGCACAACCTCTTTAACTTTCTGTCCTGTGGAGCATAAAATATGCCATACATTAGTTAAAGGTGCTATATGTAACTTTTCTTCTAAAATGAATCCTTTTTTTATTGCCTGTGTGTGAAGGGGTTATAATCACACATTACAATGATTCACTTGTCAGGTTTTGTAATGGTAAACTGTAATGAAATAGCAAGTAAACTACAACATATATGAGACATGAAATGAACACAAAAGACTGTTCCAGGATAACAAAAAGTCAGTGGTTTCAGGATGCAACTTTTATTTATGAACTAATGTCTACTTGCAGTCACTCATCCATTACTTCCATATTGTTTATAATACACATTTCCAAGACACCTTCAGTAAATAATGCTACTTCCTCGAATTTTCTTTTACACTGAAATTCAAGCCCTATAGTTTATGTGATCACAATAAAAAGCACACTCTTTTTACAACTAAAATAACAGTAAAGGGTAAAAAATGAATTCCCAAAAATTAAAGCAGAAAAAACCGGAATTTCCAAAGATTAAAGCGGAATTGGGAAAATAAAATGGAATTGGGAAACAATAAAACAGAGTTTATAGGCCCTAGAAATTGTTCAGTCTAGTTCACTCAACCGTTTCTGCGTGATCATATAATACATTCACCGATGTTGACATTGCCTGATTGTGAAAGATACACGAATAGCTTCAGTGAAATGCCTTATGCTACATGACACAACAAATGTACGCGTTACTCATGGTAAGAGCATGAGAGCATTAGTTCAACGTCAAGCTGATAACAAGTACACCTATTATTGCACTAAGGGTGTCACGACATATCGACTCAAAATTAATTTGAATCGTTACCTAAGAATAAAAAATGGAATTGAGATCTAGAAAATTTGGAAAATCATGACACCCCTAATCCTCAGCAATTCCAGTGGAAATTTGCATGAGTTTCCAGCGTGCTGTGTGATGCCTTCTCCGAGTCTCAGTGTGGCCGTGTACCATGCAGTGATTGCTCTTGTGTTCGAGCACCGAGCGCTCTTGTAAACTGGTTGCAATCTGAAACATCACCGATAGAGGTCGCTGAAAATACATATAGCACCTTTAAGTGATTTTGAGGTCAATTGGGATTTTTTTGCCGTTGAGATGACTGGAAAAAATTATTCCTATTCTGAATAAATCCTATTTTTCTCAATTCTTGTGTGAATTGAAATCATTGTATGTAACAAACACCAAAGCTTAAGTATTTAGAACACTTAAAAATGAATATTCTGTCATCATTTACTTTCTCCTCATGTTATTCCGCACCCAATTTTATTTTTCTTTACTGCAAAATGAGATATTTAGCTGAATGTTCAGGCTGCAAAATGTTTCCATATGTTTAAAGTGAACAGGAGTACTGTCACTCCAAAATGACAACAAAAAAACCCCAGCATAAAACCATCATATTTGTGGTAGAAATATTATTTAGAATTATTTATGCACTAGTGAAATGTTTATTAATGCTTTTAATTAGCTTTTATTTTTATATTTCCAGTTTTTATTTGAAGATTTAGTCAAATTTTTATTTTTATTTTTTTTACAATTTCTGTGTTGCTTTTGTCATTTCAGATTTAGTAATTTTAATAATTCAACTTAAACATTTTCTTTAAACAATAATATTTTTTTATTTCAGCTTTATTTCAATTACTAAGAAAGATTATTATTTTTAGCTTTAGCTGACAAAAACAACACTGGGCAGTACATATGGCTTGCATGTTATATTCATGCCATAACTCTCAAAAGGCACATGAAAACTAAGATGGTTGGAAAAATTATATTTCAGTGCCTTTGCGTTCTCTCACAAAACTTTTGTGTTCATCCAACAATCTTTGTGTTTGCCTGCAAAACTTTTGTGATGGAAATGAGGTGGGAGGAATAACAGTGAAGGGAAACACAATTTCAATTCCATATTTAAAATATAGCTGCGAGCAGCGACTGCGGGCCCAAGCCGGTGGCACCGCACCCCGGTGCCTAAAGGCACCGGGATGGCGGTACCGCCGGCTTTGGCCCTCCCATCGCTGCTCGCAGCTATATTTATATATATATATATATATATATATATATATATACACACACACACACACACACACACACACACACACATAAAGCCGGTGGCACCGCCACCTTGGTGCCTTTAGGGTTATTCTGTACGACGTGCAAAAACGTAACCCCTGCTTTGGAATACATACTAGTATGTATTCCACAATTGGAATACATACTAACATACTAGTCAGAACTGAATAGTTGATATCTGAATGACAGATCACCATAGAAGTCACTGGAAAAAATGTGACTAGTAACAAAAGAATAGTTACTAGTCACCATTGAAATAAGTACTAGTGTCTAATGAATAAGTACTAGTATCTATTTAATAGGTACTAGCATCTAATGAATAAGTACTAGTAACTAATTAATAAGCATTGGTATGTAATGAATAAGGACTAGCATCTAATGAATAAGTACTAGTATCTAATAAATAAGGACTAGTGTCTAATGAATAAGTACTAGTATCTTTAAAAAGGTACTAGTACCTAAAGAATAAACACTAGTATCTAAAGAAAAGGCACTAGTATCTAAAGAATAAGCACTAGTAGCTAATGAATAAGTACTAGTACTTAATGGAATAGATACTAGTATCTAAAAAATAAGTACTAGTAGCATGAAAATAGAGACTAGTAGGTTAAAATGATTAAATGTTAAAACGGCTTGCCATACTCTATCTGTCGTTTCGACTAGTCACAATTACGTTACAGATATCTTAAATGATAATACAAACTATCCAAAATGTAATTACGACTGAGAAAGACGTTGTTGATATCTACAATGTTAATTACGAATAGTTAAACTTAGCTTTTAAATGTTAAAAGGGCTTGCCATACAGAAGTGTAGGCTCAGAGAGACACTCAACATTTTCAAACCAAAATATCTGACTTTCTGTGGGTCCTAGCTCATGAGTGTAAATTAGAAAGTTGTCCGGCTTGAGGAGAATATATGAATATATGAAACGATGCAGATCAACATGTGTACTGAGTTTCATATTATTACATGCAAGCGTGTTTGATTTATGGACCAAGTTTTGGACCCCGTTCCAGGGGGCGCTGTCTCAGCCCCCTTGCCACACCCGGGTACCATCTTCCCGGCTCTGATGGCTGTGGGATCTGACCTGTGTGCAAAGTTTCAAGAGTTTTCAAACCCATTAAGGGCCCCAAAAGCCGCTGAAGAGACTCAAAATCATCAAAAAAAGGAATGTTAAAGTTTGATGCGTTGCTATGGCAACATTATCTTAGATATTGAATAATGCTTTCACAGCTCTTCATCTGGCGTGTGTTTACATTATACAGATGAAGTTTGAAGCAAATCGGGTAAAAGTAAGAGTGTGATTTCAAAGCATTTTGCAAGTGAAACACTTTCTGCTGCCAGTTGGTGGCGCTATAATATTTGACTCACAATAGTCACATCCATGTGATCGGCCTCTTACAACTGAACACACTGCTGAAGTTTCATCAAGATCAGTTAATGTATGCAGAAGTTTTAACACACTTCCTTTTTGATTTATGGACCAAGTTAATTTAATTAATACACTAATTATATAAAACTATTGTCAATGCACTACAATTAAACAGGTTATATGTCTTTACTTATAAAAAAATAAAAACAAAAACTTATTTAAAAAATACCAGGCTTAAGAAATGTATTTACTTTAGCAGGCCAGACACACAGTGAAATCATTAAGCCCCCTCCCCTACACACACACACAGAGACTGTGTGTCAAAAGACTCAATCACACACACACACAGACTGTGTGACAGGCCTAGGCTCAGAAAGAGCATGATCATATTCAAACTACAATATCTGACTTTCTGTGGGTTTGAGCTTATTATTGTTAATTAGAAAGTTGTTTGGCTTGAATAGAACAATATACACGGCAAGTTTTGTAACTGTCAGTAAAACTAACCAAGTTATAACACACTTTATGTGTCCTTTTTTAGTCAAAAAAATCCGCCACGGCCAAACCGTTCGAGATATCAAAAATCCGTCCGTAATATAGCATCCTCAATGTCTTACTTCATGCATATTGAGTTTGGTGGTGATTGGTAACAGCATGGGTTGTAATTTGATGTTTTTCTAGGACAATTATTTAAAAAAAAAACATAATTCCCGACTTCCGTTCCAACTGTCGTAAACTTAGAGCACGAAAGTTGTTTGGCCTGATGTGATCTATGAGTGTACCGAGTTTCATATTAATCCATGCACGTGTGTTCTGATTTATGGACAAATGTTCGAATCCCTAAAAGAATGCATCCTAAAAGAATGGTAAAGTTTGATGCGTCGCCACGGCAACAGTTTCAAAGATATCAAGAATCCATTCATAGGTCTTCATCTGCCGTGTATGTACATTATACAGATGAAGTTTGAAGCAAATCGGGTAAAAATAAGAGGGTGATTTCAAAGCATTTTGAAAGTGACACACTTCCTGCTGCCAGTTGGTGGCGCTATAACTTTGACTCACAATAGTCACATCCATGTGATCGTCCTCTTACAGCGAACGCACTGCTGAAGTTTCATCCAGATCAGTTAATGTATGCTGAAGTTATGACACACTTCCTGTTTCACCGTTCTCGCCATAGTTTCGTTTCCTCGCCACGGCCAAACCGTTCGAGATATCAAAAATCCCCACACAAACTTTCATCCTCAATGTCTTGACTTCTAGCTGACCGAGTTTTGTCGAATTTGGATCAGAGCTCTAGGAGGAGTATTTAAAAGTTCATTGCGTGTGTTTTACAAAAAAACCTCAATAGCCGACTTCCTGTTGGGCTGGGGTAAAAAGCAAGAACGCGAGGTATAGATGAAATTCTGCTATCGACATGTGTACCGAGTTTCATATTATTACATGCAAGTGTGTTTGAGTTATGGACCAGGTGTTCGGACCCCATTCCAGGGGCGCTGACGAGCCGCCCTGCCACGCCCGGGTACCAGCTTCAGCCCGGCTCTATGGCCGCGGGTTCTGACCCGTGTGCAAAGTTTCAAGAGTTTTCGAGCATGCTCAGGGCCCCAAAAGTGCCCCGAAAGTCGCTAGAAAAAAAAAGAAAAAAAAAAAAAAAAAAAAAAAAAAAATAATCGGAAGGAAAACAATAGGGCTCCTGCGCCCTTTCAGGGCTTGGGCCCTGAACTAGGTCTGTGAGGCCAAGGCAGAGAGCCACATTGTACACAGAGGGGTTCCAACATCCTGATTCTGAACGTGAATCATCTCCAGTTATGAATGAATATATATGAACATGAATTACAGGCTCTCCTACGACCTAGAAAATGGGTGAAATTATTTTACAGAATCATTACAAACAAAATTATTGGCAGTATTGGCAATTCTTCCATGTTAGATTGCTGCCACTTAGACTACCATAATTACAGTATTGTTATTTTTTAATGAATACTATGACCTTAATTATTATTAACCTCTTAAAATAAGCTTCTAAAAGGATCATAATCGTTCGTTCTTTCCAGGTATTGGAAGAACTAGGGGTTAAGTGCTTTGATCAAGGGCATTATGGGGCACATAACTGAATTGAAGTTGACTGAAGCCTTTGTATTAGCAGGATCATGCGATAGAATAGAGGTCAAACTAGTTACGCAACAGTTTTTTGGAACCATCAGAGAGGTCAAAATTAGATGAATATGTGCAATATTAAAATTTCCATATGTACTTCACAAGAATTGCATTATATTTTCTAAGCATTATGTATCCTCTTTCAGGCCGTTGTATGAACAAGAGCAGCGTGAACACACATCAAAATTCTCAGTTTATGTCCCAAGGAAGAAAAAATAAATAAAGATTTGAGGATGAGCAAATGATGACGGCGCTTTTGCCTTTAAGATGAACTATACCTTTTAATGCTTGTACTTTTAAATGCCTTAATTGCTAATCTCCAAATGTAAGAACACCATTTGTTTTGTAGAACACAGAACAGACAGGCACAGTATTATGAGAACATTAATGCACGCTATGACGACTCAGCCTGAACACTTTGCCGTGGGATATGATTACTGGTCAAGCGCTTTCCTCCTTCCTCAGGGGGTGAGCTGATTTGGCTCCCTGTAGTCCAGCCTTTGCTGGGATTTAAATGGGATATGATCTTCAACGCAACAACTTGGAGAATCACTCCCCCATGTGGTGCAAACAAATGTTTGATTTTCTGTTGTTTTATGCAGTGTAAAGTATGGATTAAACAGTGAACACAAACATGCTGGCATTTCGGCATCGAAGCATTGTGCAAGGAAACATGATATTTCTGATTGCAGCTCTCCCCAAGAGTTCTGCTGTGAGAATGGGGTTTGAACAAGAAAATGATACATTTGTTTTCACAGTTAGGGGTTTGGAAACCTGTGCTTTTCTTTTACACACAAGAGCCCCTTAGACATCTAATGAAAAGAATAGGCATTTTGCAGTTATTATTGGTTCTGATAATGACATATTCAACTATGAAAATCACTGAGGTCCACCTGTGATAACACAAAATCAGGGGAGGGTTGGATCACAATCCAACACCCTCCCACCTTACATATACCTAAATCCTACCCAATTCTGGCCCCTGACCCCTAACTCACCACCAACACTCACCCGATCTCTCACCCCTATCCTCGACCCCACCCCTGACCTCTGATCCCATCTGCTCCGCCGCCTATCTCCCGAACCCCACCCCTGAACCACCTATATCTCCACCTCTGATCCCCTAACCCTCACCCCTAATCCCACCCATCTCCACCCCCCTCGATCCCCCTAAGTCCCATCCCGCTAACTACCCATCTCTCCACCCCCCTACCCCCCTAACCTCACCTGCACTCCAGCCCATCTCTCACTCCTCCATCTCCTTACCCCACCCCCTAAATCCTACCCATCTCACCCCACCCCTGAATCTCAACCTTACAATCCCGCAACCCATCTCCGCCCCCATCCCCCAACCCCCAACCCCGAACCCTACCCACCTCCACCTCCCACCTCAAGTCCACCTCAAATTCTCCTACCCATCTCCCGCCCTACCCCTGAACCCCAACCCTGACCTTATCCCATTCTCCACCCCCCTCACCCCAACCCCACCCCTAAATCCTACCCATTCTCCACCCCCCTACCTCCTAATCCTTACCTCAATCCTCACCTCACTCTCCCCCTACCCCCAACCTCATCCTAAACCTACCCATCTCGCGCCCCTATCCCCTAACTGACCCCAACCTCGAACTAACCCATCTCCACCCCCCTACCTCCTACAACTCACCTGAACCTCACCGCCATCTCCTCTGATCCCCCTAACTCTGAACCCTGACCGACCTCATCTCCCCCTACTCCATAGCCTCAGCTCACCACCCCACCACCCATCTTCACCCCCCCACCCCCTCGTAACTCACCACCTTGAGCCTACCCATCTTCGGCCCCCTGACCCCTCAAACTCACCTTATCCCCACCCATTTCCCTCCCCCCACCCCTAGAACCTAACGCACCCCACCCATCTCTCCACCCCCCTATCCGCAATCCCCACCCCGCACCCCACCCATCTCTCGCCCTGATCTGCTAACCTCAGACCCCAACTGACCCATCTCCACCCCCCACCCTCCAAGTCCTCAATCCCCTAACCCACCCATTCTCCACCCCCCTACCTCCACCCCACCCGAGCCACCCAGCTCCCGCCCCTGATCCCCTAATCCCCACCCTAAATCCTACCCATCTCCCGCCCCCATCCCTAGAACTCCACCCCTAACCCTACCCATCTATCCAATCCCGTAATCCCCTAATCCCTACCCCCTAGAAACTCAACCCATTCTCCAGCCCCTGATGCCTAAACCGATGACCTGATACTCATGTCTAATTCCCCCACTACCCTAACCTCACCTGAACTCTGACCCACCTCCCACCCCCCTGATCCCCTAACTCTCAACCTGAACCTACCCATCTCCATCCACTACCCCAACCCCAACCCTAAACTACCCATCTCCACCCCCCGACCCCTCAACCCTACCCTGAATCTTACCCCATCTCCACCCCTTTAGATCTGGATCTAACTCCGCCGCCTGTATCTTGTGTACTGCATTGAGGTGCTACTCAAATCACTTAACAGAGAAAGAACTTTGTTGCCAGTGTGTTAATTGAAGTGTCTTGAACAGTCTTCAACTAAAATTCTGTACTGTCCCTGTTTCAAACAGAACAAAATGTTCATTTACCGCGGTAAAGAGATGAGTGGCTTGAAGACTTTAACCTCAAGCTGATGTCTCAGTTTCCCAATGCAGTGAAGATAACCAGCACATTCGCCCCTGGGTGACAACATCTCGAACTCACCCGGTCAATGGAGTATTCTTTTTACCGTTTAACCCAGCAAATACAGCACCTGATGTTAAAGTCTTTTTAAAGCTTTCTTCTGTTGGCTGAAATTCTGTGGAACTTTTGATTCTTATGGGGTTGTTTATTTGATGTTTTAAAAATTGGGGCTGTGCAAAGATGAATTCGTTTTTAATTCGCATCCAAATATAAAGTTTGTGTTTAGATAAATATAAAAATGTGTGGGTGCTGTGTATAATTTATTTTTTTGCAATAAATGTGCATGCACTGATATATTTTAAAGAATTATTTGCACGTAAAATACTGTGTGTGTAGTATATACAGTATATATACACACACACACACACACACACACACACACACACATATATACACACACACCATATTATATATAAATATAAATATTAAATATTTTATACAATCATAACACATCTTCTCTTAAATACATACACGTGTGTGTGTATTTATATACACAAAAATGATAATATATATATATATTATGTGCACAAACTTTTATATTTTGGATGCCAACTAATCACAGTTGCAATCTTTAGCACAGCCTATAAAAAAATTACTGTATTAAACTGTAGGAACATTTAAAAAAGCTTCTGGTTAGTAGAATAAACGAATAATACTTAACATTCAGGCAAGGACTGCATTAAAATTGATCCAAAGGTGGCAGTGTAATGGGTATGCCTGAAAATTAACATGAATACATTAACTTTTTACAATAAGATTCAAGTAGAAAACAATTGTTCTATATGTAAATATAATTTCAATAATATTACAGGTTTTACTGTGTCTTTCCAATGGACCAGCCTTGGGTAAGAGAGTTTTTCCAAAGAAAGATATATATTTTTCTTTACTCAGCCCCAGACCATATCGAAATGGCTCGTGAGATGTGCCCCGCACATTAATTCAGTACTGTGTGTCCAAACGTTTTTTTTTGACCAAATTAAGTGAATGTGAACAGTTTTCTTCCCTTAATTAATTCCCTGCAGATATTCAGTGTTTTAATGGCTTAAGCCTGTCCTAATTTTACCTTCACAGTTTAAAGGCACAAGGGCAATCCTGAAGATAGCCCAAGAGATTAAATCAACACCCTCATCACAATTCAAATCTATTGTAGAAATCATGCTGTTATAAGATCTATTTCCTTCTGTTGTTTTCCCAAGGACTACAGGGTTAAGCTAGGTGGAGAGTTCCAGATTCAAGACTGTTTAGGAAGGAGCAAGATCTGATAATGAGTTTGCTCAGTTGCAAACATTATTAAATTTTGAGCTCACTGAGGTTATTCAGAAGGCAGATGGTAGGGAATCCTGGTGCATGAAAAATTACTGAAAATTTTGATTTCAACATTGTTAACATTACACATTTTCTAGACCTTTTCAAAACTGATTTTGAAGTTGAATTGAAGTGTCAAGCTCAGTCCCTAAGTGAGTCACATCAAAATCGTTCTGCGACTTGAACCAAGGAAATTAACCCCAGGCACTAAAAGTCTAAAAGAGCTCATTAAAAATGAACTAAATGTTAAGCTAAATAGTTCAAAGACATCAGTGTTATTATGTTGTCAGTAAAATTACTACTTTTTATTTTTTATTCATGTTTTGTAAAAGCTGTTGTATTTTCTAAAAACATTGATGTTTGAATAATTTAGCACAATGCAGGAATCCCGTTTTTGTCAAACAGCGACTTAGAGTCACTGTGGTAGATGGCATTTAAATGGTGATGTGTAAATACCACTAGATAGAGTGTGCACATGGTGTTACATAGATACAATAGTGTTTATCTGTAATTTAATGAGATCTCAAAAATATGTTGTTAGTGGGTGAGAATTTTCACCTGGGTAAATAACATAGATCCAACGTTTATCCCCATGAATTTAATGGTCCAGAGGCTAATATTTGCCATGTGTGTCATAGCTTCTGGGTCATCTTCGTCTTTCTAATTGTGACTTTTTTCTTCTTGGAACGAAACACGTCACAAGATTCTTCATTCAATAAAGGGTGTGAAACCTTTTCAAGTTCTTAGAAAAGTGTGTTGAAACTCATACCAATCACAACACATGGCCTCCAGCGACTAATCAGAGCACACTTTGCTTTTTGGAAGGAGGGCTTCATAATGCCACTTACCTATATACTTTTCTGTTGCGAACATAAAACCTATTTAGTAGATGCCAAAAAACAAATCAATACTCTAGCTCTCTTTAAAAATGTTCAGATTGTCAACCCCCTGATGATGCACAAATGATTTAATAGATGCTGATTCAGTTCAAACACTGAAGAATCATCTTTATGTTGGATTTTGTGAACCATTTCACTAGTGTCTTAGGTCATACAGGAACTTTAATTCAGTCTTGATATAATTATTTCATAAATAGGGATGTATTATGTGTAAATGTGCCCTCTACCTTGACTTTATATACCATGTGGATTGAAGGAATCTCACTTCATTACTGCATACCGCTTCTGGGAATCCTCAAGTGGTTTGAAGTGAAGTTCATGTCTGTGGTGAAGGTACTCCTTCTCCTCTAAATACTTAAACTTGTACTTTATTGTTAAATGTTAACGTGCTATCCTAAGATTTAGCCTGCATTTACAAATGCAACAACATGACATCAAAATCTATGGACCTCTCTAATCAAATGCCCTTAAATGTGTTAATCAGTTCATGTTATTGTTTGCAGTGTTCATTAATACTGTGACTTTCTGAAATAAATGTTTCTGCTGATGTAATATCTACTCAGTTGATTTCACCAGAAAATGTATGTGATGCTTGTGTGTTGCTGTACTGTTGCTAGGATATTGCTTTCGGCATAGATTAAAAAGTGCCTTTCTACAAGCCTTTGTGATATTCTGTAGTTTCAAGATTTGCCCTTTTTTGTCACTCTCAAGTTTTGGGTCTTTTTTACTTATCAAGGCTGCATTTATTCATTATTCATTTTCAACAAAATAAAACAGAAAATTTTGAGATTAACACTTTATTTTAATAGTCAACTTCAGACATTTCTATTAACTATAAAAAAGGATCTTTAATAAGTATGCCTCACCTTATCAACTGATTCTACTACTTTTAAACATAGATTATAACATTATAAAAGTCTTGACTATCACTTCCTGTTAATTCACCCATCTGCTGAATAAAATTATTATTTTTTCTTTAAAAAAAATTGCAAGTCTCATATTGTCCTCGTTCTAGGAAGAGATCAGCCCTTCGGGACAACGCCATAGAAACCATGGAGCTGGCCAAATGAGAAGCTGAGTATCTGGTACAGCAGCAGGCATGTGACCGCCTTCTGTGCATCCGCTCTTTGATGATGTTAATGGAATCGTGGACCCGGCTGTCATGGGTCTGCTTTTCCACTATGAAAAGGCTCAGTCTCCCCTACGGTGGCCGAGAGAGTTATCTTGCTGTACCTTATGAAGACGTATGTAAAGACAAAAACGTGCTCAAATATAAAAACGCGTGCAAATTTCAAAAAAACATTGCAATCAGCGGCGCTCGCCACTGACGCTGTTGGAACTCTGCATAGCATCATGGCTCACGCCTTTTATTTATATACATAAAAATATTTAGATCACTGAAATTAGGATAGCTATCAGGATGTGAAAGAGACTTTCAACCAGCATAACAATAAGGCCGTGTCCACCAAAGCGCTTTTTCCACGCGCCTAGCGCATGTTTTCATTGTTTTCAATGGGAGCCGCGCTTTTAAACGCTATGAGCGCTACGTAGGCGCTGAGCGGTTTTCTTCATGCTTGAGCGCCGAGCGCCTTGCGTCTCCACTGGTTGCTCAAGTTCTAAAATCTTCAACTTTGGAGAAATCTCATCCCTGTCACTTTTTACCCAGCTGTCGAATCACAGTGGAGGAGGGCGGACTTAATACCACAGCGACCCCAAAAAATTCTGTCACAATATTTTTCTTTCTGTAAGACGAGATCAACTAGAGAGCTAAAGTTCTCAACAAACACGGATGAAAATATATTTTTAGGAGAACAAATGCATCTGCTGAAAATCACAATTACCTTTACACACTGTAATCAGAGAATTAACTCAAAAAGAATTAATCAAAAATAGAACAACAGAAAAACT
>JAQIUQ010003335.1:0-92500 GCA_030378365.1 Hybognathus amarus
TGATTGGTCTACTCTGCTCTGATTGGTCAGATGATCCAGTCTGTTGTGATTGGTCTACTCTGCTCTGATTGGTCAGATGATCCAGTCTGTCGTGATTGGTCTACTCTGCTCTGATTGGTCAGATGATCCAGTCTGTTGTGATTGGTCTACTCTGCTCTGATTGGTCAGATGATCCAGTCTGTTGTGATTGGTCTACTCTGCTCTGATTGGCCAGATGACCCAGTCTGTTGTGATTGGTCTACTCTGCTCTGATTGGTCAGATGACCCAGTCTGTTGGTGATTGGTCTACTCTGCTCTGATTGGTCAGATGACCCAGTCTGTTGTGATTGGTCTACTCTGCTCTGATTGGCCAGATGGCCCAGTCTGTTGTGATTGGTCTACTCTGCTCTGATTGGTCAGATGGCCCAGTCTGTTGTGATTGGTCTACTCTGCTCTGATTGGTCAGACGGCCCAGTCTGTTGTGATTGGTCTCACTCTGCTCTGATTGGTCAGATGGCCCAGTCTGTTGTGATTGGTCTACTCTGCTCTGATTGGTCAGATGGCCCAGTCTGTTGTGATTGGTCTACTCTGCTCTGATTGGTCAGATGGCTCAGTCTGTTGTGATTGGTCTACTCTGCTCTGATTGGTCAGATGGCTCAGTCTGTTGTGATTGGTCTACTCTGCTCTGATTGGTCAGATGGCTCAGTCTGTTGTGATTGGTCTACTGAATGAGAGCAAGGGGTGTGTGTGGTTGTGAGTGTGTTTTATTTGTATTATGAGTATGTTGTATCTACTCTGTTGTTTTGTTGTTTGAATATGATCTTGAGGACCTCCATGAAAACAAGGTGTTTCATCTCACAGGGTTGATCTTATTAAATGTTCATAAATATTTAAATAAATTACCTAGTGTTTGAGGGCGGAGCAAAGATGCTGCTGTCCAGCCAATCAAGACTACAGGCTGGCATTATGCTAATAAGCTATATGGTCATGTAGGTTTGTAACAGATGACTTGTTTCAGGAAGTTCATGATTATTTTCTTCCTTTTGATTCTTTTTTTTTAATTTCAATTTTTTTCTTTTAGGAGACAACAACTGTGCATCTAAACTTTGCATAACTTTTACATTCACAATCAGCTTTATTACTCATTACATGCACATCACATCTGAAAAAGCATAATAGGGGATTTATAAAGTCAAGCTACTTTTGTAAAACTACTGACATCAAAGTCATACACGGATGCATTCAGACAAAACTTTTAAATTTAATAATTATACTCAATACTTACTTTATTACTTTCATATATTATTATTTAATATGGCAAAATGTCACTTATATAAGTGTATATGCTGAGAGGTTGAACATACTTTTCCTGTTTTATTCCCTGAGCTTAATAGTCAACATCGTTAATTATAAGCAACTCTCTTTTTATTATAATTTACTAATGTCTCTTTGGTGAAAGGAAAACGTCATGATGATCTAGAGCAGTGGGTCATGACCCCCACCAGGGGTCACCAAGGGGTCACATCTGAACTGACTATGATTTTACTGAGTAGTAAACCATAATCAAATCATTGTGCAGTGAACACAAGTGATGTCTTTTAGCCCAGTGCGATATGAACTACTGCTGTCAAAAATGTTTCATTCTACATCACTCAAAGATAAAGACACAAATCAGTGAACGTGAGATATGATGATGAGGATGATCATCTCTAAACTGTGATCGCTCCTGATACTAATGCTTCTTCAGGGTCCCAGGAAAGATGAAATAGCAGGTAAATTGATGAATTAACAATAAATAACTAAATAATGAGCACTCTTGCACAATAAACACTTGTATATTTGGTTTTATATAAGCAGAAAACACAATGTTGTGAAGCATTTGGCCTGTAAAAGTCCAGGAGAAAACACTGAGCATGATACTTCATGCATTAATGTTAAATCCTGTATCATTCTCGTTATAAAAATATTAATAAAACATATTAATAATATTAATCTTCACATTTTTTTAAATATAAAAGGGGTTTACCAATTCAGAAACTCAACTTTCTCTATTTTCTTGTGCAAATGTGTACCAAAATCTGAAACATTCAGTATGCAAAATTATTTTCACACTGACCATCTGTAAAACTTTGCGTTAAACATTCTGTTGGTTTCTTTTTCAGTTCAGTTATAAATCCAGAGTGAATCCTGATCTTTAGTGGCAGTGATGGATGGATGCACTGCTGAACATCTAGTGCGCGCTTTAGTTATTACAACCTGAGATCATTAGAGGAAATTAATAAAGCTTTTCAAATGATTTGATTTCTTCTCTTGGTTGCTGCTTTAATAATCCTCTTTCTTTAGTGTTGTTTAAATTAAACACTAAGTTATTTGTTTTTATGATTTGTGTCAAATCGTGTATCAAACATGAATAAGTCCACAGGAAAATCCAGTTTATAGCTATTCTCTGGTTTTTCTGTTCACATATTAATGTTAATATTAATGTTCAGAATATTGCAGCCAGTAAAGTTTTTCCTCTGGGTTTGATGCCAGTTTACACCAACAAAACTGAATTTTAATAATATTTTTTTGCTTCTATAACAACTCTATAATAATTATTGACTGATTAATTACTTTATATGGAATTTAATATATGTAAGTATTAAAGTTTACGACCACAAGGAGGCAGCCATTCTATTTGCCTTTTTTTTATATTGCAATATTTTCCTAATAGGCAATGCCTATAATAATGACTAATGAAATGTGATAATAATAAAATCAGATCGTCAGTGTAGTGTTCACTCATGGCCACCAGATATGCGCCAGACGCTCTGGATTTACGAGTGACTAAGTTTGAACTAAACACTGATGTTAGTCTTAATAATACAGATCAGGCCATTCAGAAGTTTCCAAAAAACATTATATTTCAGATATTTAGCAAATTAGTTTGTGTTTACATTAGATTTGTGCTTTTAGCAGGCACCTTTGTCCAAAGTAACCTACAATAGTAGAGGAACATAAGTAGTTTGTCACAGAGCTGGTACAAAATAAAAGTTTATTAGAAACAAGAGTTGAGAGGAGAAATGCAGAGAAAATAAGAGGATTCTTCAAAGCCAACCATTCAAATTAAATTGCGGTAGATCTAAACACACTATATAGTTATGTTGGCTTTTTTTTTTACTTGAAAAAGTTTCTTCATGCCTTAAAATATCTTGAATGTAACTCGACACTTGCCTCATTTAGAATGCGCGGTTCTATGGATATGCAAATGAGCCCCGCCTCCACTCACTCAGCTCAGCGATCCACTGGTTGACGATCACACGTTGATCTGATTGGTTACAAGGTCGTTTGTGACGTCAGAAACACCAGCGATTTCAAAGCGTGTTTTTAAGACTGTCTTTGTTTCACAGCAGTTTTAAGGAGAAAATACTCAGCAATGCTGTCCACTTATAAACTTACACATGGTTTGTCTTAAAGCGTTTTAAAAACACCACATAGTAAACAACATTAAAAGCCTGATTTTCATCACAAGGGGACTTTAACTTATTTTTTTAAATGGACGTTTAAAACTATGAAATTTCCCATCAAGACTCATGTTACAGAGGACAACATATTCAAACAGGCTAGCAAACATGCTAATCATGCTAAGAACACGTTAGCAACATGTTAATCATGTTAACAAAATACCAATAATGCTAACAACATGCTAATCAAGCTAACAACATGTTAAAAAATGCTAAAAGTCACATTTTAAAAACATGTTGCCAACTTAACTTAGCAGCATGCCTATCATGGTAACAACATGCCAGTGAAATGTTAATTCATGCTCAACAACGTGTTAAATCCCAAGGCAACATTCTAACGATGAAGCCTACCCGGAAGTGCGCTGAAACTGGAATATATCTCAAATCCGCTAGAGGGCGGTCCCAAAATCTCCGTTTTCACAGCATAAATTCATAATGTTTACAGTTTGGTCCCATGGACTTTTATTGTAATCTTCAAAATGTTCCGCTGTGCCTGACAACTGTGAGGGGGTGATTTTTTTAACTCGTTAGTTTAGATAATGTATTTAGGCATAAAATGAATGTAATTAGGGCGGTTAACTTTGATTGACAGCTGAGAACTGGCTGCACTCGAGTGGAATTTGACGTCTCTGGCCATGATCTGACACAACACATCATACCACCTCTGTATCCTTTCTGAAACTTTTGTATTTTGTATTTTCCAGATGGTGCTGCCCATATCCCCCATAAACAGCCTCAAACGCGTTTTTCTGTGGGTGACGTCACAGGCGCTTTGTCCATATTTTTTACAGTCTATGGTTAAATCATGTTAGCAAAAGGCTAAAACATGTTTATCTTGTTAACAATGCTAGCAACATATTATGTGAGGGAACATGCTATCATGGTAACAACACTGCACAGGTAACAATATGTTAGCAAAATGCCAATCATGCTAACAATATGTCATGGTAGCAACATATGAGTCATTTTATTTTACTTTTTCTGAGTAAATCTTCAGATTTCAAGCTTTTGTAAAGTTATTTAAATGACTTTTGTCAAGCATTAAAGTTCTTGATCAAACTTTACTCGGTGTTAGTTGTCACTCTGACAGTACTTTGTTAAAATGTACAAAATATCATAGTTACAGTTATGATTCAGTAGTGGCAGCGCTGACTAACAGGCCTACATGTTACTGCAGTTTAATCGTGCAAAAGTTCACATTTACTGTGGTAATGTCTCCCCCTGATAAACTCTGTTCAGGACAGTGAGTGTTTATATTCCCCGTGCCGTCTCCTTCATCCTGCTGTCAGTCATCCTGCGAGCGGAGACGTCTCTCTTTCCCTCCGAAGCGTTTAATCATTTATCCTGCAACTGCCTGAGCGCTTTAAAAGCCGACGCGAAGCGAGAGACTCGTTCTGATGGTGTGTGTGTGTGTGTGTGTGTGTGTGTGTGTGTGTGTGTGTGTGTTGTTCCGTGTCGCGCTTCTCTCTGTAGGAGCTCAGAGACGAGCATCTGCCCTTGGTTCCTCAGAGCTGTTCTCCTCTCTGGATCAGTCCCTCTCATTGATTGGCTTTATACAGTTTCAAGGATTGAAGGTTGAAGGTTCATTATTGCAAACATGATTTTTCAGGTGGAAAAAAATGTGATAATCAACATTATGACATACATTCTGTTGAAGAACTAGTATAATTCAGTTGTGACACTGAATTGACTCAAGGCGCAGGGTGATTGGTCCTTTGCATGCAGTATGGATCATCATCACTGAATGGCACAAGCTGATTGGCTTTGCTGCATCTTGCAGCCAAATGCAGATTTGCTTGCTGGCAGCATTTATATAGTGTGGTTGCTTGTTTGCTGTATTTAGCTGGTCCTGGAGTTCCTCCTCCTGCCCAGATCCTCCTGCCTCAGGATTCATCTCTATTTATGCAGCAAATCTTACATGCTCACAGCAGTGTGTGTGTGTGCGTAGTTATCAGAGTAAGGCCATACTCATCTCAGCAGCAAATACACATTTAACATTGGCATATAACACACTAAAATTATTATGAGAGAAGTCTTGATTTATATGTTAAAGTGTGTTTGAGTCTTTCTAGTTCACTCAGTAGTAAAACACAACTCTATCAAAGCTCCAAGTCTTGATGAAGTGACTGACACACTAGTGCTGTTTTTTTAATTTTTAATTCAGAATCCCATACATTTGCCTTTCCATTATAAACCTCTCTAAATCTTCTTCTCCTTTCTTCTGTCCTCCTCCCACAGTCTCTGTCAGCACTCAGGCGATTTGTCCAAGTCCCGGCTCAAACTAAACCGGTCCAGTTCACGGCCCCAGAATTAGCACCCGGCATCCGGCCCCACTGTGAGCACCAGTCCTGTCCCTCTCTCTTCCTCTTTCTTTCTCTCTCTCTCTCTCTCTCTCTCTCTCTCTCTCTCTCTCTCTCTCTCTCTCTCTCTCTCTCTCTCTCTTCTCTCTCTCCTCCCATCCTCTCCCTAAGAGTTCCATCCATCTATCCATCAATACATACATCCACTCTGTCTATCTATCTTCCATCCATCTGTCTGTCTATCTGTTTATCCATCCATCCATCCATCCATCCATCTATCCATCCATCTGTCTGTCTATCTTCCATCCATCTGTCTGTCTATCTGTTTATCCATCCATCCATCTATCATCCATCCATCTGTCTGTTTATCTTCCATCCATCTGTCTGTCTATCTGTTTATCCATCCATCCATCCATCCATCCATCCATCCATCCATCCATCCATCTGTCTGTCTATCTTCCATCCATCTGTCTGTCTATCTGTTTATCCATCCATCCATCTATCATCCATCCATCTGTCTGTCTATCTTCCATCCATCTGTCTGTCTATCTGTTTATTCATTCATCCATCCATCCATCCATCTGTCTATCTGATCTGTTTATCCATCCATCCGTCTGCCATCCATCCACTCGTCCATCCATCCATCCATTTATCCGTCCATCCATCCATCTGTCTATCTGTTTTATCCATCCGTTCTGTTCGTCCATCCATCCACTCTTGCTCGTATCCATCTACTCGCCTATCCATCCATCCACTCCCTCTATCCGTCCATCTGTCCGTCCATCCATCCATCCATCCATCTCATCCATCCATCCATCCATCCATTCTATCTATCCATCTATTCATCCATCCACTCATCCATCCACTCATCCATCCATCCATTCATCTATTCTATCTATCTGATCCTGTATCCATCCATCCATCCATCCATCCATCCATTAGCTCATCCATCCATCCATCCATCCATCCATCCATCCATCCATCCATCCATCCATCCATCCATCAGTCTCATCCATCCATCCGTCTGTCTGTCTGTATAAATACAAATATTACATACAAAATTAAACTGAATACATTACAAAAATGTTATGTAATGATTTTGCTTGTAATTTGTCATTTGTATTCTGTATTTGTGTTTGTACGACCCTCTTGAAAATGACATGATGCGTCTCAAGAGGCTCTTCTTAATAAATTCAATTTTCCAGATTTTCTAGTAGTTGTATATCTGCCATATATTGTCCTATCCTCACAAACCACACATCGATGAATCACAGGGTCACAATTTCGAACCTTTTATTTTCAAGTGTGTAAAGACAAAGAACTTTGAGTCGTCAGGTGCGACGGATCACGTGACCCGAAGTTCTTCTCCTCCTTTCCTCCATCTGTCTCTCTCTCTCGGCTCCTGTCGTCCTGCGCTCTCCGGGACACGCGATGTGACAGTGTGCGCTGTGGCCGTCTCTCCTGTTCTCTGTGGCCTTGCTGGCAGGCAGACGTCAGCTTGTGTTTATCTCTGTGTCTCTGCTTCTTCCTCCTCTAGAAGGGCCCCGTGGCAGCCGGCGTGGCAGTGACAGCTCCCCAGCAGGTCCAGCCGGCCCCGGGCCCCCAGGGGTCCCTCACTCAGATGCCACTGGCCCCTCAGAGCGCAGTCGCCCTGGCCCCGGAGCCCCGGCTCGTCTCCCAGGTCTGTGTGCCCTCCCGTATCAAAGTTTCTCTCTCTCTTCATCTATTCCTTTTCTCAGCTCCACCGACTGACTGTTGCAGCCCTCAAGCGTCCCTGGTTAACTGTCAGGACGCCACACACACACACACACTCTCTCTCTCTCTCTCACACACACACACTGACACACAGCTGCCAGGGTAACACATCTGGATAGACACACATGTGGCGGAGTCAGCCTATAGACAACATCTGCACGCAAACACACAGAGATGCATGTTCACACACACACACACACATACTGTTTAAAAGTTTGGTTGGATTATTTTTGAAATAGTCTCTTCTGCCCACTGAGACTGCATTTATTTGATCATAAATACAGTAAAAATAGTGATATATTATTGCAATTTAATACAGCTGCTTTCTATGTAAATATATAGCAAAATATAATTTATATCCTGTGATTAAAGCTGAATTTTCATCATCATTACTCTAGTCTTCAGTGTCACATGATCCTTCAGAAATCACTCTAATATAATGATCTGATGCTCAAGAAACATTTATGATGTTTCTTGACATTTACATATTTTTGTGGAAACTATGATACATTTTATTTTTCAGGAATCTTTAGATGGGTAGAAAGCTGAAAAGAACGGCATTTATTTTATTTTTAAAGCTTTTGTGACATTATTAATGTCTTTACTGACATTTTTGATTAATTTAAATGCATCACTAATAAATAAAAGTGTTTAAAAAAACATTATGCCAGTAACTAAATACATATCACTGTATATTCAGTCTGAATCTGTATTGGAACATATTTAACACCCAAATAAAAAAAAACATAATAAATTAGGTTTTTTATCAAGAAAATGAAGCTTATTAAATATGTTTTGCATGGTGACATTATTTTTTTTTGTTTTCAATTCTTGGCATTTCCTTCAAAAATTCCTTCATTACTCTACTGCAAAAAAATACAATTTTAATTATTTTTAATATTTATTCATAATGTGACAAAAAAATAGTGAGTGTTTGTTCTATAGCTTTTAATTCTTATGAACAGTAAGTTATATCAATAATCACATTTTTATTGTCTCAATAATAGATAAAAATTACCAACAAACAAAAAAATCTTGATTAAATCATCTGTATTCTTTTCACTTGTCATGAAGTCACAGTGTCACTTCTGTAAAAATAATCCTCTTTTTGCCGTTCGAATTTGTGGTTTAGTGTGACCTGGAAATGTTTTAATGAAGATCCATCTCATCCATGTATTATCTGAGTTTGGTGTTCGACCTTTAGATACAGACGACATCACACACACACACACACACACACACACCAGCCGCCTTGAAAAAGGCTTTTGATTTACACATTCCCTTAACCTCTATTGATTTACAGTTTTCTGTAGCATTTAAATGGAATTCAGAGGATTTCATTAAAATACTGTATTTACCCTGATGCGTGATCTCCGATTATGACAACAAAAGCACAACAGAGCATGTGTGCTGTGAGTCAGATCCGGATAAACTGTTTACTATCACGAGCAGCCGTCCAAATCAACACACACTTTCCAGCTCGGCCTGTGATGTGTCATGATGAGGCTCGTCTCGTCCATGTCTTTAAGAGTCTCGCTCTGCTCCACAGAGAGATGCAGGAGAACGTGAAGAAGTGCAAGAACTTTCTTAGCGACGCTCATCAAGTTGGGCATTCCATAATTCCCCTTCCCCGGAGACGTCCCGAAACGCTGAAGGCGCTGGTAGGGATCTGCTGGTACGTGTGCAGCTTCAGGAAACATCAGATGTTCTTGTTCTTCATTGATTTTGCATCCCTAATATAATCCCTGCTTAGAAAATCCAAGTTCCTGAGATCCAGGTTAAAACGTGAAGGTGAGCGAGCGTCTCATTGGCTGGTCCTGAATCTCTGCAATAGTCTCAGCGGATCATATAAGAACAGCTCGGATAGGGATAGCTCACTTTGAAATAAATTTTTGATATGTTTTATCTTACCTCAAGGACATCCAAGATGTAGGTGTCTTTGTTTCCACAGTATTTTCAATTTTGATATTTTTAGGTCAAAGCGTTCTTGTCTGTCAGTCATATAATGGAGGTCTATGGTCACCACCTCAAAGAGCATGCACAGAGAAGTCCAGATTAAACATGATTTAATAACTCGTAAATGTAAGTACACATTGATGGCCTAAAGACACGAAACGAGCGGTTCTGAGTGAGAAAACCAACAGTATTTATATAGTTTTTACCTCTGTAACCACAGCCATGTCCAAGTGATCTGAGGGCGCGTGCGTTTTGTGACTGTGGTTACACAAGGTGAAAACTATATAAATACTGTTGGTTTTCTCACACAAACCGCTGTTTGTGTCTTAGGCCATCAATGTGTCCTTACATTTACGAGTCATTAAATCAAGTTTAATTTGGACTTCTCTGTTCCATGCTCTTTGAGGTGGTGACCATAGACCTCCATTATATGACTGACAGACAAGAACGCTTTGACCTAAAAATATCAAAATTGAAAATACTGTGAAACAAAGACACCTACATCTTGTATGCCCTTGAGGTAAGGTAAAACATACCAAAAATTACTTTCAAGGTGAACTATCCCTTTAAGACCTCATGTATTCCTTAGCTTTCATTTTGAGTTGAGTTTCGTGACTGTGAAATTCTTATGTGTTTTTTGGTGTTTATTGTGTGTATCACTTCATAAAATGTGCTATACAAATAAATTTAACTCTGACATTTGACTGATGTAAACCCATTTGTTTTCACTAATCATCTCCTTCTGTAGTTTGCATGTTTTCTTGGCTGTACACATCATCTGCTGTCTGCTCCTCTCAGGATGCAAATATTGACCCTCAGGAGTCCACTCAGTTGGCTACAGTCCAGCTCAAGTTCGTCTCCGCAGCTTAACCTGTGCCTTTCCCTGAAGGTGCATTAACACACACACATGTTTTGGGGAAATTTACTGATTGAGAATGCTGTGACAATATTGTGTTACTCCCTTGAAAGTAACTAATTGCATTGCTTAGTTGCTTTTACATTACTTTTGCATTACTTCTTTCTCACCTAGGCTGGGTTTTTCCCTCTTATTTCACAATGTTCAATTTTTGGGTGAATGTAAGGCACTTTCAGACCAAAATTGAAATAATAATATGCTGAAGGAAATGCAAATGTCACTTATGTACAGTAGACAGGTGCTACTCAGGCCATTCTGGATCAGAAGAATAGGATGCAGGAGAAGGAAGTTTAACACTTACAGAACTTTACCATTAAAAACAAGTCATTTTTGCTTATAGTGTTAATGAATCATCGAAGATTAGCAGTAAGTACATTGGTCAATACAGTGAGATTAAATGCATAGAAATATTTTGTTAATTAACATATTTAATTATTGGAGGTTTGCAATAATTTGCACAGGTTTGCATACACAACTTTATAAACTAAAATTAGCTTTTTTATTGTGAATAATTCATCAGTGCACTGACACATTAATCCAAAGAAAAAAGTTCTGGTCTTCCACAAGTAGTATTATTAGCAATATTATATCAGAAGTTCAGTATTCGAACATTTCCAAGTCAAAGCAGCATGATTAGAAATGTGTAGATGTTTTTAAATGACAATTTCAGGGTGATTATTTAACTATGGTACTTTTCTTGTCCCTGGATGAAATAGACAATCTAAAAAACATTTCTTCTTTTTTGTTTTTGTCAGACTTACTTTACCCTAAGGGGAATTTATAAAAAATGTACCATGGTTCAGTCATTCTTTTTATTATATAATATGAGGCATTTTATGCATGATTTTTACTGTTTTCCCCTGAGTCCTAAGCCAGACTTTGTACCTTCAACCTCGCTTAATTCTAAATTAAATATTTAAATAATGTAGATTTTAAGTACAAATTATAAAATAATGTCTATTTCAATTATACATATTATATATTGCAATATTTATTCACATTTCATAAGTAGAACCCTTGTCCCTTGGGTTCACTGTCATTTCGCTACACTGGTACAAAATAGAATCCTGGGATCATTGTTTTAGGTTCTGAATACTTAGTAACCATAGCAATAGAAACTTCACAGTGAACACATGACTGGGTGAAAGGGTGACCTCTTTAGGGGTAATGAAAGAGAAGAAAAATCAAGGTAAATATGACTAAAACTGAGAATGTTTATTGGCCATCATTTCCGAACTGGCTCATATTTCACATGGACGTAGAAATAACTGGATAAAATTAATGTAATAATGTGTAATTTGTGTATATTAAATGCTAACTGTAAAACTAATATTACAAGCTAACATAGCATGATATTTTAGAGGAAAAGGGGGAAATGTCATTTCCGCCACAGTCATTTCCACCACGGTGTTCATTGTGGTGGTAAAGACATTGTTCGTGCTAAACAGCAAATTATTTTGGGCTATAATACTAAAACGTTAATGTAAAAACATACAATTAATAAAGTTAAGGTTGTAAGAAATATTTTATTATTTATTGTTGCTACAATATTGTTGGTAAATAAGAGAACTTATTTAATAAGAGAACTAAGGGCGTTTTCTTGGGCTGTCAGATAAAAATGTCAATATATATATATATATATAATTCAATACAAATCATTCGCACCCAACTAAGGGAAGGTTTCTAGACAGATTGAGAAACCAACTGATACTAAAAAACTGTTTGTAGAAATGTTTTTATTTTCTGAAACTGTCTAGCTCAAAGAGTACCATAGTTGAAGAATCACCCTTCAATAGTATCCGTAACTATTCATCTTATCCATTTGGTTTTAAAATGCGTGAATGAGGGATGGATTACTGAAATATGTGAATGCTATAAAATATGCTATAAAATCATGGCGCTTGTGTCTGTAGTTTGCAGAAAAGTCTCCCTGCGTTGCGTCTGTCTCTCCTGAACAGCCAGCACTCTCCCACTCAACCTCTCCAGCCCAACAAGAGCAGTGTGACCCCGAGTCCAGACGGAGTGTGTGTGTGCGTCCGACTCAGCCCAACAGCACCGCCGTCTGCCGCAAAGTACGAGCTCTTCTCATCTCAATACACTTCTGTTCACTCGTTTCATTCAGCAGAACTATACTAGCGTCTTGTGTCCCGATCATAGTGTGGAAATAAGAGCACATGTCCGTCACATACAAAACAACGAACGTTGATGCATAACTTTGTAATCATTTGCAGGATATGCCACATAACACTAGTTAAAAATAATAGTTATTGATATCAGGAATTAGATTTGTTCTAGTAACAATGGCAATTTTTGATATTCTAGGAATTACATTTCAACTAGTAAAAATGTGTCATTCTTTGATGTCAATAATTCAATTAGTAACTGTAAAAACTATAATTATTGATATTAACAGTTGAATTCAACTAGTAAAAGCTATAATTCTTAATATTAACAATTTATATCCGTGGGAATGGCAAGCAGGCTTTTGACTTTTAATCTATTCACAGGATGAATTCTTTATATAACAACTACATTTTCACTAGTTAAAATGATAATTCTTATATCAACAATTGAACAAATTTAATTATTGATATCAAGAATTCATATCCTGGAAATTAATAAAAGTTAAAATGGCTTGACATAAATATAAACCAATTGTTGATATCAGAATTGATTTCTTACTAGTTGAAATACCAATTTCACTTATCTAGAAATAACCATTATTACTAGGAAAAACATTTATTTTGATATTAAGAATTCAACTGTCACTAGTTGAAATGTCTCATTCTTTAGATCTAACAATTTGAATTGCTACTGAGTAACAATGTTCATTTTTGATGTCAATAATTCAACTTTTACTAGTGACTGTTCATTTCTGATATCATGAATGTGATTATTACTGAGGTAAGAAGCCATTTTTAGATTTTGAAATAATATTGTTATAAGAAATACTTTTCAGATATCAAAAATGATACTTTTCCTAGTATAATTGCTAATTGTGGATATTAAGACATATACATTTTTAATGCAAATATGACATTGTTTGAGATGTCTTTGTTATGACACCTCTGACATAAACCAATACATCATAACCTGTCAGTGTCGTTGTCATGACAACTTGACATTACTAAGACAACACAACCTGTCTTAAACATGACATAGCAGATTAAACTTAAGAAAACACCTAGCTTTATGGGTTAACATTACATTAAACTGTCAGGTGGTTTTGACATTGGTTTTAATGACAGCTTTTTAATGACAAAAAACAATGTGTACCACTGTAGTTGAGGTCACGAAAAATATTCATGACACAGTTATAATGCCTCATGACAGCCAATGACAAGCCAACCACATGACACTTTAACTTCATTTATGTCAGGCACTCTAAACAATGTCATATTTGCATTCAAAATGTCATTATTGAGCGAAAGACACATAAACATGCATAAACCCTACTTAATATTCATGACACATGTCTTGGTTATGAAGGTGTCATGTCAGCCTTATGCACACCCCTTCGAGTAAAGACTTACCTGCATATTAAACAACTTAAAAAAAACTAAAAACATCTAAATATAATTCTTAAGCTTTTTCATGCTTTTTGTTAATGGCATTGAACAGAGCGTCAGTGTGTGTCCTGTGTCCAGAGGTTTACGAGGAGATCTCCCCGAGGTGTGATATGCAGGTGGAGGGAAAGTGGGATGGATGGACTGGGATTTGCTCCGGGCGGCACTGAGGGGCTCATCGGGGACGAGCGTCTCTATTCAGTGTTGCTCTCTGTTTCCTCACTTTGTCACACACTTGTTTTTTTCCTCTTCCTCTCTCTATTGTGCCTGTGTGTTTACACCACACCTCGACTCTACATCTCTTCATGAAAACATGAAAAGTCGCTATTTTAAATTCTTAAAATCTTAAAGGTGTAGTTCACTTTTCAAAGAACTTTTGCTCATAATTTACTCACCCCCATGTCCTCCAAGATGTCCATGTCTTCTTCTTCAGTCGAAAGATTAAAGGTTTTTGATGAAAACATTCCAGGATTTTCTCCCATATAATGGACTTCAATGGGGTTCAGAACCGGTTAGAGGTCCAAAGAGAGAGTTTCAAGTGCAAACTGTTCAAAGGGCTTTAAACGATTTTCGACAATGAATAAGGGTCTTATCAAGTGGACATCGATCGCTCATGTAACAAACAACAGTTCAAGAATTCTGTTTCATAAGCTCAAATGCTTGCCTTGCTCGTTGGTTCTGTGATGCGCGTGCCTGACTGATACTGAACTCTCATTTGGACCTTAAACCATTTGGTTCCCATTGAAGTCCATTATATGGAGAAAAATCCTGGAATGTTTTCATCAAAAACCTTAATTTCTTATTAACTGAAGAAAGAAAGACATGGACATCTTGGATGACATGGGGGTGAGTAAATTATCAGCAAAAGTTTAAAACCTTTAAAATCAACAAGACTTTGTTTTATTAATACATGTTCTTAGTGTTTTGTTGTGCAAGTCATAGTAACCCTGTTGGAGAAAGAAACATAATATCTTTTAGTTGAGTATTGTATTTATTTAATACATCAGTGTCATATGTATGATATAGTGTGATAATATGGAGGAATAGCCCATAGGCTGAAACTGAGCAAACATATGAATTGGTGCAATATTGATATTTATATGGACAAAAAATGATGAAATTCTGATGTTTGCCATGTACATCAGTGAGCATGAAGTCATCTCTTCCATATCTGCCAATGCAATAATTGTGACACCTTCCTTGAGTACTGAATGATCATGTTTGATAATCATCATTTTCCTAAACTGAACGATGTAGTGAGGTGCTTCAGTCGAAATATTACGTAACAATATAAGAGTTATAGTTATGTTTACTGGATAAATATATTTCACAGCAGAAAGACACGTGAAGCATGAGCTGAAGGAAGGACTGCTGGGATTTATTTAACTAAAATAGTGTGTGTGTTTGATGCAAAAACATCAGCAAAGTTTTATTGTGTTGATCATTTCCAGGCCTTAGAAACTGCAAATGAAATATGATACAGTGGGGTTTATGAATCTGTTGCCAAGTATGCTGCCGACATCGTTTCAGACAGCAGAACTGAGCAAAGACTAGAGTACGATTGTTAGGATGTGAAGGTCAAATGGAGTAAGTGTGTGTGTGTGTGTGTGTTTGTAGGGGTATAAGAAGAGTGCGGGCGGGTCCTGGTGGTCAGATACGGATGCCTGTGGTCATCACACAGACGGTGCGAACGACAGGTAACACACACACACTCACTCTCACGCACGCACATGCACACACAAACAACACACACACATACACACACTTGCATACAGGTGTGTGTATGGAGATTTGATGTGTGTTTCCTTCCCTGCCCATCTCTGTCGGGTGTGTTGTATGTTGGCCTGGAAGTGCTTTTTCAGGGAGAAACTTTCAATAAATAGCGTCTCCTGTAGCTGTGGGGCGAGAACATGCCTCTTAACATCACGTTCAAATGCACCCTGGCGGTCGCTGTGTGTGTGAGGAGTGTATAGGGAAGTCTGAGAGACATACCGAGAGAAAGATAGAAAGAAGAGCGAAACGCAGGAAGACAAAAGCAGAGGATCAGTGGAAACGGCAGGAGAATCTCACAAAACCTGTCGACATCTATCACACTGTCTATCTGTCTGTCTTGTCTATCTGACTATCTGTCTATCCGTGTTGTCTGTCTCATCTATATGTCTGTCTGTCTGTCTGCATCTGTCTGTCTGTCTAACTATATGTCTGTCTGTCTGTCTGTCTGTTGTCTGTCTGTCTGTCTGTCTATCTGTCTATCTGTCTGTTGTCTATCTATCTATCTGTCCTGTCTATCTATCTATCTGATCTGATCTATTATCTATCTATCTATTCATCTGGTTGTCTGTCTGTTGTCTGTCTGTTGCTGGTCTGTCTGTCTGTCTGTCTGTCTGTTCTTGTCTGTCTATCTCATCTGTCTGTCGTATCACACTGTCTGTCTGGTCTGTCTGTCTGTCTGTCTGTCTGTCTTGTCTGTCTATCTGATCTATCTATCTATCTGATCACACTGTCTGTCTGTCTGTCTGTCTGTCTGTCTGTTCTTGTCGATTCACACACTGTTGGTCTGGTCCTGTCTGTCTGTCTGGTCTGGTCTGGTCTGGTCTGTCTGTCTGTCTGGTTGGCATTGCCATCCATTCTATCTGATTTCTTATTCACACTGGTCTGGTCTGTCTGTCTGTCTAGTCTGTCTGTCTGTGACGAGACTTTTGTGATCACACGTATTTTACTGCCACAAATGCAGCAAACTTGTATTGCTTCTCAGAAACGGGCTTCATTAGCTCAATGCAGAATACTGTAGTGTTAGTGCCAGTGCCAGTGTGAAGTGTGCCGTGAGCTTGGCGTGAAGCCTGAGCTCGGTTGAGCTCCTGACAGAATCAGGTTTGTTGAAAAGAGGTGTGTAAGTTTAATGATAATGCCTCGTTCGTGTCTTTTCCCAGGTACTTTAGGGAAGCCTGCAGGTCTCCAGATGGGCAAGAGCCCAGTGGGCGCCAGCGTTCAGCTCTCAGGAAACCAGAGGGAACCGGCTGACTTGGACCCGGGTGGCGGCCGGACAGGGACTGGTGCCAGACCGGCCGCCGGCACATGGGAGCAGTGTTTCACTCTCAGCCGCACACACTCCAGTCAGAGAGATCTCAAACGCACGAGGAGTTTAGTGTGAAACAGCTCCTGGCTTCAGTGTCCGCTTACTGGATGCTTACTTTTCCTTCTTCCTCAGGTGTGATCATTTCAAAACTAGCCGAATTACTTGGCATATTCAAAATTTTATTAGATGAACTATAGTATTTTTTAATGTCTTGAGTATATATATATATATATAGGTTAGGGCTGTGCAAAGATTAATTTGATTAATCGCATCCAAAATAAAAGCTTGCGTTTACATAATATATGTGTGTGTACGGTGTATAATTATTTCTGTGTACAGAAAGACATATGCAATGCATGTATATATTTAAGAATCATTTTGCACGTAACAGTATGTGTATGTATATATATATATATATATATATCGATAATCCTGTTATTGAGAAATATCAATATTTGACTCTACTGAGTAACACTTTTAAATATATAATGCATCGTGCGCCAATCCACACACAAATAGATTTTACACAGTACACAAATATGTAATATGTAAACACAAACTTTTATGTTGCGATGCGACTGAATCCAATTTAATCTTGGCAGCAGCCCGAATATATCATCCTTTATTATTTATTTAACTTTTAGCTCATTTTCCAATAATTTTAATTTAAAATTTTTCCATTTAAAATTGTTCATGTGATATTTATTTATCCTTCTTCTTTATTTAATTGGCCAAAAAACTCATCCATTATTAGGCCCTAGTTTTAGTCCGCAATAACACACAACATTGTTTTATATGCTTAAATATTTGGCATTAAAATTGAAAATATATTTCATTTTTAATGCATAAATAGCATAATCATTTCACACAAATGATTCTTCAAATACTTTCTCCTCTTATTAAAGTTGATTAAACACTCTGATAAATGAAGCCGGGAACAAGTGCAATACAGAGCTTACCGTGACTCTTTCCCCTTTTATTTAAAGTGTGTGTTCATATTTCCAAACAAGCTTCGGTTATTTTCACTAGCACTTATATACACCCTCATTATGCGATTTATTGCTTATGGGCCGTGCTCATGAGGGACACAGATGCTCAAATGGTCAAACTTACACTACATTGAGTGCTACCTGTGTAGGGCGCTTCATCTCAGGTGAAGATGCTCCCTATGTAGACTGTGAACAATAAGGCAGCTCACTAGGGTGTGTAACAGAGCTATTGTGTGTGTGTGTGAGAGGTCATAGAGTTCACAGTTATGTCTCTCTCTCTCTCTCTCTCTGCTCGGGGCGTCAGCCGCAGGCTCTGATTGATAAACCAATAAATCTTTAGCAGTGTAGCTAATTAAGCTGTCAGGTTTGCTTGTACTGACGACCCTGTGCCCGACGGCGTGTTTCGTGACCAGCGATGTTTGTGATTGGCTCTCGCACCCTGATCAAACCAAACCACCCGTCGGGTAACATCAGGTCTCTGAGTTTAGTTCAGTTTAGTTTACCTTTTTTATTAAGAGAAAATGAGATAAAATATGAAACATAAGAGAAAAGAAAGATCAAACCCAACCATAAACTAGGACACAGCTTTTCAATATATATGAGAAGTAAATAAATAAGTAATAATAATAAATATAGTTTAGTTACTACAGCAAAGATTCCCAGTTGGTAAAAATAAAAATTTTGTGAATCAAATGATTATTTATATACCATAATAGTATTAATTAATATTTTGAATTAGCTTTTTTTCAGTTTTCATTTTAGTTTGAGCTTTATTAATTTTGTTTATTATTTTTTCGTCTGTTTATTCGTTCTTTAGTTCATATTTATATTTCATATTGTATGCAAATATATTTCATTTTGAATATCTAAATATTTAGCTTTAGTTTCAGTAGTTTTTAGTATTTCAATTTATTTATAATAATTGAACGATTGATGATCTTTTATATATATATATATATATATATATATATATATATATATATATATATATATATATATATATATATATATATACATATATATATATATATTTATCTTTTTCTTGAAGATTATAAAGTTTTAAATACTTTTTTGCTTCAATTGAATATTTTAATTAGCTGGTTGGTTTTGTTAACTGCTTCAAACTAATTTTTCAATACTTTTTGGGAATTTTTTTATAAGAAGAAAATGGCAAGGCGTAAATTTTTTGGCACCGGACACTGATTTGGCAGGAGATATTGTAACTTTTTTCCGTAAAGGGAAGCCGTATGGGACAGATCATATATGGCGGAAGAAAGACAATAATTCTCATGACTTGAAACTCCTCTCATTCATGTCTCTGGCGTGTGGCGGCAGCTAGGCTAACGTGCTAGCTCAGCGCAGTGCTAATGGCCTCTGTCAGCTCCTGCCGTGGTGTCAGGACTCATATACACCCTGCCCAGCATCAGCGCACACACACTCACACACACTCACTCGGGCACCGGGGTGGCGTGGACGCGGTGAAGATGCCAGGGGTCAGTGTCAGAAACAGAGGTACAGACGCGGACGTAAATCAGAGTGGAGCTGAGTGAACTTCTGACCTCTGTGGCCGGAGCCGTGAAGTTTTCAGCAGTGCCTCGGGCGCAGGAAACTCCACTGCTAATGTGCCGTAATTAGGACACTGTTACCAAGGCAACAGGGAAAGGAAGAGTAATGATTGGGTGAAAAAGCTGCCAGTCGCACTGATGGAACGCGTCACGCTTCCCGAATGACGTCAACACTCTGGTGGAATATTAGCACTATTATAATATTCATTTGTGTTTTGAGTTGGCTTTAATTTTTAAATTTTCAGTTTTCATTTTAGTTTGTAATTTGGTTCTATGCTTCTCATTTTTATTAATATTAATATTTTATTAATATCTTTTTAACTTAATTTTTATTTCTGTTTTGCTTTTAGTAATTTTATCCATCCATCCATCCATCCATCCATCCATCCATGTATCCATCCATCCATCCATCCATGTATCCATCCATCCATCCATGTATCCATCCATCCATCCATCCATCCATCCATTTATCCATCCATCCATTCGTCCATCCATCCGTCCATTGATCCATCCACCCATCCATTTATCCATCCATCCATGTATCCATCCTTCCATCCATCCATTTATCCTTCCATCCATCTGTCCATCCATCCATCCACCCATCCATTTATCCATCCATCCATGTATCCATCCACCCATCCATTTATCCATCCATCCATGTATCCATCCTTCCATCCATCCATCCATCCATCCATCCATCCATCCATCCATCCATCCATTTATCCTTCCATCCATCTATCCATCCATCCATCCATCCATCCATGTATCCATCCTTCCATCCATCCATCCGTCCATCCATTTATCAATCCATCCATGTATCCATCCTTCCATCCATCCATCCATCCATCCATTTATCCTTCCATCCATCTAGCCATCCATCCATCCATCCATCCATCCATCCATCCATTTATCCAATCCATCCATCCATCCATCCATTCCATTTATCCATCCATCCATGTATCCATCCATCCATCCATCCATTTATCCTTCCATCCATCCATCCATCCATCCATCCATTCCATACATTCATCAATCCATCCATCCATCCATTTATCAATCCATCCATCCATCCATCAGTCCATCCATCCGTCCATCCATTCATCCATCTATCTCTCCATCCATCCATCCATCCATCCATCCATCCATCCATCCATCCATCCATCCATCCACCCATCCATTTATCCATCCATCCGTCCATCCATCTTTCCATTCATCCATCCGTCCATCCATTCATTTATCCATCCGTCCATTTATCCATCCTTCCCTTTATCCATTCGTCCATCCATCCATCTGTCCATCCATCCATCATCCATCCATCCATCCATCCATCCATCCATCATGTCATAATGCAAGAAATATATTTACTTAATAATTTCCTGCACATTCCCATTCTGTTCATAATACACGTGATGTACACAGACAGACGACAAATAACTTGTATGAGAACTTGATGTAATAATTATTTAATCATTTTGACACTATTCATATTACATTCATTATTTATTATTATTTTATTTTTTTATGCTCATTGTCCATAATACATGTGATGCAAATGTGGGTAGCTGACAAAAAGTATCCATGAGCATTTATTTATTTACTTCTTTATTTATTTACATTTTATTCACTCACATCCACATTCCCATTTTATTGAGAATACTCGTGATTCACACGGATATTCGACAAATAATTTACATTTAATTTTTAATTTTATGTTCATATCTAAAGAAATGTGATATGTAAAAAATAGAATAATAACAGTTTATTCAACATCAACATTTTAGGTTAAAATGTGAAAGAATGTAGTAGGAGTGAATGTGTCAGGTTCTGTAACTGACCACCATAATTTTTAAGTTTCTTTCCACTACTAATAAGTCTTTTGATTGGTTAATTTCATCCTACATGAACAACTATCAGAATAACACATACAACAATACTTTTTAATGTAGTTATCCATGCAAGTAAACATTAGTGGCTGATTGTCGAATATATGAAGTGCTTTGAATATGCATTTATATGTTGATAGTCGATTATATTATCTTATGTAAATGAGATATTGTTCCGTGAGATCACACTGATTTTGGTCTGTTATTTCAGAGACGATGATGACATCAATGATGTGGCGTCTATGGCCGGTGTGAACCTCAATGAAGAGAGCGCTCGTATTCTCAGCGACCAACTCTGAGCTGGTGGGAACGCAGATCCGCTCCTGTAAAGACGAGGCGTTCCTGCCGACGGGCTCTGTTACACCGGCGGATACTGGAGACAGGTACAGTAACTCCACCGCCAACACAACGCTAATGTTCACACCGCTAGATGTGTGTTTAGAAGAGTCTCACAAAGACACACAAACCCGTCTCATTGTTCCGGGATGATATGGAGTTAAAACACCTGGAGCTTGTAAACGTTCTCTTGTAAATGTAGGCCGGTCCACGCTCGCTCTGGGCCACCAGGAGTGTGTGACCTTATTGTCCCACCAAACTCTTGATAAATCTCAATTTTTATCGTTGTCACCTTTAGAAATAAGTTTTTAATAGTGCTGGGCAACGATTAATTACATCTAAAATAAAAGTTTGTGTTTATATAATATATGTGTGTGTACTGTGTTTAATTATTTTGTATGTATGTATATATATATATATATATATATATATATATATATATATATATATATATATACATATATATAAAAAATACACACACATGCATGTATACATTTGAGAAATATTTACATATGCTGTGTATATATATTTAAATTATATATATACACATTTGAGAAATATTTGCATATACTGTATATATATATTTAAATTATATATATATATATACATTTGAGAAATATTTGCATTTACATACTGTATATATATATATATATATATATATTATATTTATAAGTACACACATGCATGTATACATTTGAGACATATTTGCATGTATAAACTTTATACATATATATATATATATATATATATATATATATTATTATATATATATTTATAAATACACACACACACATGCATGTATACATTTGAGACATATTTGCATGTATATACTGTATACATACATATATATACATATATATATATATATATATATATATATATATCAGAAATGGTTTATAGTTTAATATAGTTTATATAAATATTGTATGTATATATATTTTATATAACGATATAGATAGATTAAATATAAACATGCATGTCTGTGTACATGTATACAAAATAATTATACACAGTACACACACATATATTATGTAAACACAAACATTATTTTGGATGTGATTAATCGTTGCCCAGCACTAGTTTTTACATTTGTGGTTTTGCATCTTTTCAACTGGATCTGGAACCTTTTTCACATGGTTAAAGAGGTCATAACATGGAAAAGTGGTTCGATTACCACGGAAAAATGTGCGACTCATCCTTCTGTGTTTGTGGAAATAAATAAGAAAAAGAGCAGCTCGTTCATTGCAAGAGCCACTTGTGATGAACGCTGAATGTTTGTCTGCCTAGATTTACATTCGTATCCGCATATCTGTCAACATGTTTATTTAACCTGGAACATTCCTCAACATGAGCTGGAATATACACTACTATTCAAACGTTTGTTGTTTTTTTAAGACAGAAAACCTTTAATCATCAAGAATGCATTATATTGATCAAAAGTGTGTTAAGACATTTATATAATGCTAAAAAATCTAATAAATGCTGTTCTTTTAGATCAGGGGACAAAAATAATGACCTGTTTTCTACATTGATAATAATCATAAGTGTTTATTGATCATCAGATCATCATATTAGAGTGATTTCTGAAGGATCATGTGACACTAAAGACTGGAGTAATGATGCTGAACATTCAGCATAGAAATAGAAAACAATATTTCATCATTTTCTGTATTTTTGATAAAAAAATGCAGCCTTTTTCATGGTACTGAATGTGTAGAAAACAAGGTTTCTAGTACATTCTTATTGAGCGATGGACTGGCGTTCGGGTGAATTGCTCCCAAACACGTAATTTAAAACAACTCTCCTTGTGTGATTTGCTTTGTTTCCAAATGCTACAGCATCTCAGATGAGTCAAGCTAATTTCCTGCTAAACGAAGTACGATTTCTCTAACAAAATGCACCATTTCCAGACTAGAATCTAAAGACGTAGAAAGTTTTATCCTCACAAACTAGTTTAAACCAGCACTTGTTCTCTCACCCTCGTGTTCGCTACACATTAGATCTCTCAGTTAAGCGTCAGATGCCCTAGGGTTTGTGTTTTACCGTGCGTTAGCGTTAGCATGGAGCTGTCGCTGGGAGAAGCGTGTAATTCTTCTCAAAGGTTCAGGAGTGTGTGTAGGAGGACGAAGCGCCCCCTGCTGGGCCGGTGTGTGTCGATGATGGGCTGCTGGAGAACTCGTAGGTGACAGCAAACCAAGGGAGGCACAAATCCTGCCAGCTCGGCTCAATCTGAGAGAAATGCACACACACAACCTAACAATGACCACAGTACACAGATCTCTCCTAAAGAGTTATCATGTCTTTTACCTTTACTTAACATCAAATGCATGCTTTGCGTGCTCAATCAGTAGAGCATGATGCTTGCAACACCAAAGGTCATGGGTTTTTGAAATGCACTAATAAAATTCATACCAGTCGCAATGCAAGTCGCTTTGAATAAAAGCATCTGCCAAATGCATCAGTGTAAATATAGTTCATGCATATCACCGAGAGAGGAGCAGATGAAGACTGTGGGTCCAGGTGTCTGTGTAACCCGCATCAGATCACAGTGATTGCACTGACTGAAGCTTGTCTCCTCTGATAGTGTTTATAGGGGACGAGGAGGAAAAGTTCACGCTTCTGAGTCTAATTTTAAAACACGGGTAAACCTGCCTTAAAGGAGTAGTTCACTTTAAAAAAAACTTTTGCTGATAATTTACTCGCCCCCATGTCATCCAAGATGTCCATGTCTTTCTTTCTTCAGTTCGAAACGAAATTAAGGTTTATAGGCTCCATATAATGGACTTCAATGGGAACCAAACGGTTCAAGGTCTAAATGAGAGTTTCAGTGCAGCTTTAAAGGGCTTTAAACGATTCCAGATGATGAATAAGGGTCTTATCAAGCGAAAACGAGAGATAATTTCAAAAAATAAATAACAAAGTTTAAGTTTTTATAAGCACAAATGCTTGTCTTGCTCTGTTCTGTGATGCGCGTTCGTGACTCTACTGTTCGAACTCGTTTATCAAAATGAACTAATCTTTTTTCAGAACAGAGCAAGGAGACATTTGTGCTTATAATACCTAATTTTTTTAATTTATTTATTAAATGAGCAATCGCTTCGCTTGATAAGACCCTTATTCATCGTCTGGAATCGTTTAAAGCCCTTCTGAACAGTTTGCAGTTTGCACTAAAACTGTCTTTTGGACCTTGAACCGTTTGGACCTCATTGAAGTCCATTATATGGTGAAAAATCCTGGAATGTTTTCATCAAAAACCTTAATTTCTTTTTGACTAAAGAAAGAAAGACATGGACATCTTGGGATGACATGGGTGAGTAAATTATCAGCAAAAGTTTTTTGAAAAGAGAACTACTCCTTTAAGAGATTTGCCAAAGATTTTATACTCTGCAAAACAAGCTTGTTATTTTTCCCCGGACTAAAATAGAAATTCCTCAGTTCATCTAAATCTTGTGTTTTTTAAGAGCCGTAGCCTTAAGAAACTCCTCATGTTTTGACATTCCTATGATTTCTTTTTTACTTCTCGTTCGGAGTCATTAAGGACAGTCTCGGCACGTTTAGCGGCCGATTTAAAATAATTGGTGTGATTTTCTTAAAATAATAGTGGAGGAGAACTTATGTTAATAGCAAATTAAAGACGGGGATGTTGTAGAAAGAAGTGCTGTGAAGGTTTGCAGTGTTCTTTTAAAACTCCAGCACTAATTATCCTTTAAAGTAAAAGTTGTCAACTCATGTTAAAGAGCTGTTTTTCATAGGAAAGAAAAATTGAAAAGTCCATCTCAAATGTTTCTCCTCAGTAGCGATCAGACATTTGCTCTTGTTTCTCAGATGCTTCTCATTATAAAACGACACTCGTAATCTCTTATTTTTCTCAAAACTTTCACAGATTTGCCAAGATGTCAATAGATTCTTCCGAATATCAAATGATCTGTGCTGCTATTTTACAGCTCTATATATTTAGTGCATGACAATTATGGACTTTGTGTCTGTATAAGAAATTTTAGGAGAAACAACTGAGTCAAAGTTACTTGTTTAAGTCTTCTGGGTGGTTGGATCAGGTTTGCCGACCTTCCAAACCACAGAGGCTCATCCAAACTCATTTTTCTGAAATTTCAGGAAATCAGGTTTGAAAATGAGCCACAGAAGCTGTAAACCTACCTCCGCATATTTGTGTTTTAAGCGCAGGTCGTGTCAGTTCACCATAACAAACCTTTATTTTCTCAACACACATTAGACCTTTTTCCTGGAGGATTTATAAGATAGGACAGATGTAATTTTCTCTCGTTGGACTTCCTTCCAAACATCTGTGCGGTGATGTGTTTTGTTTGATTATTGATATTTTCTTGTTTCAGCTAAGAAGTTTGGATGTGACGGACGTACCGCTGGAGGCTGTGAGCTTCATTTCTCACGCCACCCAGTCCAGATTACGAACGGTGCTGGAGAAAGTTTCCTTCATCGCCCAGAACAGAATGGACTCTTGTAAGGTACGAGATGGGATCAGTGTGCAAGAGAGGCTTTTATTTATACATGTATTCTGTTGCTGTAAATAGTTTTCCTACAAATGACACAAACATTATTTTAGTGTCACAAACACACATTGTTTCATTCATCTGCTCACAGCAAAAACTAATTCAAACATTAACATGAAAATAATTTGCTATTCAACACTTAAAATATCTAAGTTTTTTTAGAATCACTAACATTAGTCATGCATTGGGTATTTATGTCTGTTTGCTTGTGAATGCAATGCCCTAATAACCACTGGAACACACTAGCAGCTCCATAGTGATGCCTTAGCAACGCCCTAGCAACCAGCTTGAATACACTAGTGACCACATGGTGACACCTAAGCAAACACCCAGAATGCCCAATAAAGCATCTTGAACACTCTGAGAACCACCAACCACCAAGCAATGCCCTAACAACCACTGGAACACTCTAGCAGCTCTCTAGGGATGCCCTAGCAACGCCCTACCAACCACCTTGAATACACTAGCAACCATATAACAACACCTAAGCAACCACACAGAATGCCATATAAACCATCTTGAACACTCTAGAAACCACATAGCAATGCCCTAACAACCACTGGAACACTTTATCGGCTCCCTAGTGATGCCTTAGCAACGCCCTATCAACCACCTTGAATACACTAGCAACCACATGGTAACACTAAAGCAACCACACAGAATGCCACAAACCATCTTGAGCACTCTAGAAACCAACATAGCAATGACCTAACAACCACTGGAACACACTAGCAGTTCCCTAGTGATGCCCTAGCAAAACCTTTAGCAACCACCTTGAATACACTAGCAATGACCTAACAACCATACAGAGCTCTTTGCCAGTACTAGGGATGAGACGGTGAGGAAATAAAAGCCTAAATTCAATCGGTTCATCATATAAACCGATCAAGTCTCTTCAAAAAAAAAATTTAGACTAAACCGCTCAATTCATATTAATTAGTTTTACGATCTCTTATAAACTTCATGAAGCGTCAAAGTAGTAGTTGTGTAGACTGTCAATGGAGGGACGGAAAGCTCTCCAGAACGAAACGGGTTTGGAGAGTGAATAATTAATGACAGAATTTTTATTTGTAAGTGAACCATCCCTTCACACACACAGTCATATCGTAAAGTGTTTCTGAAATACTGCTGTTAAAGTGGAAACTTTTGGGCACATAAATACAAAGAGACAGAAGCATCCAGGTAAACAATTCAATATTCAAACCCAGAGCCAGAGAGTCCAACACCGTGCCGTAAAGGCGGTGGCATCAACGGAAGCCCAAGACGAACAAAACAAACCCACAAACGAGGAAAACACAGCTTTAAAAGCTCTTTATTTCTGTACATGGCGAGTAACTTCGACGGAGAGGCGCGCTGTTACGGACGCACGGTTTGTTTTTTTGTTTTTCTGTTTGGTGTGTGTTGTGGCTTTTTGTTTTTGTTGGTTTGCGTATGCCGCTGGTTTCTAAACGAGCACCCGTGTGAAGATACCGTCGACATCAGCAAAACACAAGATCGTCCTGACTTCATAGCCAACAAAGGACAGGAGA
Source organism: Hybognathus amarus (assembly GCA_030378365.1). NCBI lineage: Eukaryota > Metazoa > Chordata > Actinopteri > Cypriniformes > Leuciscidae > Hybognathus > Hybognathus amarus. Next base: position 27,880 of record JAQIUQ010003335.1, read on the forward strand.
GATGGAGTCAGGGATGAGAGGAGAGACGAGCTCGTCAGAAAATGAAAAGCAGCAGGAAGTGCACAAAACAATCGAGGTCACATTCTGAAGTAAACATGTTTTTGCGCTAGCCCCATAAACTTCCGTCTCACCTGCCTGAGAAGAAGGTTTTCATCACCATTGAGTCACAATAAACACTCATTAATAAGTTAAAATGTGTTTACGAGTATCAGAAGTTTTGAGCTCTGTGTGTGTGTGTGTGTCTGCAGGAAGGCGAGGGGTACGAGCAGTCGTCTGATGTGCGCTCACAGCTCAGGTTTTTTGAGCAGCTGGAACGGATGGGGAAGCAGAGGAAAGATGAGGCGAGAGCGAGAGATTCTCCTCCGAGCAGCGAAGGTAATCTTCAAATCCTCTCCGCAGTAGACGCTAATGACAGATCGCACACTGGACTAATATACCAGTCAGATCACACATTTTCACATACATATATTGTGTGTGTGTAGTATGTGGATGTAAAAAGAACTTTTGAATATATATTTTCATTGATTATACAGGTGAAACTCATGCAAAAGTTCATTCGTTTCAGTAAATTCAACTTAAAAGGTGAAACTAATATAATACATAAAACATTTCAGTTTTCAAAAGTGTATAAATTACATAAGATTTACTTCTTCCTACTCCTTTTTGTAAATGTAAATAGATTTTTTTTAAGTTCTGGAAAGTATGGGGTTTTTCATACCATTTTTTTATTGTATTTACATGTTCAAAATAAAGATATCAATAAATCAATAAATCACACGCTTATTAGTTTTCAAATTATTACATTGTAAGAAAACCTTATTCGCTTGTGTCAGTTCTATATAAAACACCTATCAATACGATTTTTGAGTATCAATCCAGATATTTAGCATCAAATCAAGTAAATTTGCCATTATCAAATGGTTACATTTTTCCAATAAATGATTGATTCACTTTCGTTCCAGTATGAGAACATTTCTGCTGTTTTGGGTCAAAGTTGGAAATTCATCTGGGATTTTCATTGATTTGTTACTCTTGACCATAAATATAGTACATAAAATAAAAACGTAAAAACATTTCCATTACTTGAAATAAAATGCCCTAACAACCACTAGAACACTTTATCAGCTCCCTAGTGATGCCCTAGCAACCTCCTTAAATACACTAGCAACTACATAGCAACACCTATAAGCAACCACACAGAATGACCAATAAAGCATCTTGAACACTCTAGAAACCACCCAGCAATGCCCTAACAACCACTGGAACACTTTATCAGCTCCCTAGTGATGCCCTAGCAACGCCCTAGCAAACTCCTTAAATACACTAGCAACTAGCAACACCTAAGCAACCACACAGAATGACTAATAAAGCATCTTGAACACTCTAGAAACCACCCAGCAATGCCCTAACAACCACTGAAACACATTAGCAGCTCCCTAGTGATGCCCTAGCAACGCCCTAGCAACCACCTTAAATACACTATTTCACAATTTCTGCATAGTGAAATTGTCAAAATATTATGTAAAATTAGTGGCATCATTAAATTACATTGTTTATTTATTTGTCATTTTGTCAGCCATTTGTTACTCTGATCTCCAAGTAGATTATAGTCAATGAACTTCAAATGCAGTGCTGTTACCTTAAACATCAGGGTTTCCCAAATTGGGGAAAAAGTTATTAATTAATTAAATCATTAACATGTCAAATTAAAACAAAAATTCATTTTAAAAATATAGCAAATACTAAAAAAAGTGTTGTACCTGCATGTCATGTGGCCATTAACCAACATAAACATGCAAATGTGTTGATAAATTATTGAAATATTAACTTAAACTCTTCAAGTAAATATGTCATATTTAGGGTAATTGGGGAAATTTAGGGTAATTTGTTTTTATAAAACACCAATAAACAAGATTTTTGAGAATTCCACATATTTTGCATGAAATCAAGTAAATTTGCCATTTTCAGATGCCTGATTTTTTGCAATAAATGATCTGCAGGAAAGCAAGAGTGATTCACTTTCGATTCCAGGATGAAAACGCTTATCAGGAAATGTTTTGGATCATAAAAAAGTCGTAAATTAATTTGGGATTTTCATTGCTTGAAAATCTTGATATATAATAGACCTTTATAAAATGAAAACCATAAAAAAACATTTTTGATTTGATTTATGACAAATGACTTGATTTCATCTAGTTTCCAAAGCAACATTTCTCATTTTTATTTAGTTTAACTTTAGTTTTGACAAAATAAAAACACAAAAATGACTAAAAATCTAATCACAGACCTAATATCTGTGGAAAAAACTTTTTTGCATCGTTGCATTCATTTTTGCAGTTTGCAGAAATCAAGTTACAATAATGATGAGCTCTTTCACTGCATGCACACCAGATATACTGAGCTAATGTTTCATTAATAATTTCATGCAATTATGCATTTTACACAAGAATGTGTTTATTTACACAGTATATCTGGTGTGTATGCAGTGAAAGAGCTCATCATGGTGTGACTGATCAGATCTCTGAGGATGTTTGAAGAAAGTTTATATCTGAGAGTGTGTGTCTGATCCTGGAAGCCCCTGATAACCCCAGACGACGGACTCTCCAATTAAAGATGCGATTGCGTTCCCTTTTCCCGTCGCCCGCAGCACCGCAGTGAAATAGTTGGGCTCGTTTCCATCATTAATTCATTTAGCTCAGAGACGGATGACCCTCCGCGAAGACCCCCTCGCCTCCCTTCGGCCTAATGGCGTTATTATGCCGGAGCTAGATTATATTTCCGCTGGCTGGCCAAAACGACTCAGTTTAGCTCAGATGTGAGTGTGAATGGCCACGCTGACCTCTGTGACTTTGTTTGGGACGGGACGTGTGCAAGCTGAAGTCTCACAGTTGTGAGGAATTTGAACTCTGCTGAAGCTTAAAATACGATCAGGGAAACATGGTGTGTGTTCTCAACTTAAACGCATTCGTAAACGTTTCGTCTGTAGCACAATCATTGCCATTATAGTCTGGAAAGTCCCATTCGTTAACATTAGTTTATTACATTAGTGATACTGTTAGAAGAAAAGGTTCCATTTAGAACCCTAAAGGGTTCCATCAGGAATGCATGCATAGAACATTTTACTGGTTCCATTATGGGGTCATTATATGGATTTAGTGTTTATTAATTTAGAACCTTAAAGGGTTCCATCAGGAATGTATAGATAGAACCTTTGTTCCATTTAGAACCTTAAAGGGTTCCATCAGGAATGCATATATAGAACCTTTGTTCCATTTAGAACCTTAAAGGGTTCCATCAGGAATGCATATATAGAACCTTTTACTGGTTCCATTATGGGGTCATTATATGGATTTAGTGTTAATTTAATTGGATTAAAAAGTTTACAAACACACTTCATCACTAGAAAAAATTAAATAACCCATTAAACTTGAGAGTATTATGCAATTATTTAAGACATTTAACATTATTTAAGCATTCCTCAAAATTGAGTCATGAACTCTAGGGTTCTATATGGAATCTACAATACATCTACAGCAGTTAGTAATCTTACTTTATCGTAATTTAAAATAAAAAGCTGTCTCTGTTAATGCACTGTGAATTGTTTTTCTATTAACTAACAGAAAAAAAGATTATTAAATGTTATAAAAATAAATTGCTCATTTCTAGTCCATGCATTAACTGATGTGTAATAGTGTAAAGTATGTGCAGTGAATGAATATTGACTAATAGAACAAAGCAATCTTGTGGGTTTAGATCATTCCGTGGGAACAGAAAACGCTAATCAGCTCTGATTCGTGTGTGTCCTTGTGTTCTCGCTGTGCGTCTTTAAGCTCAGCGTGATTTGACCCCTTAAACATGAACCTACTAAAATAAATCTCATCGTCCATTTCAAATATGACTGGAGTCTTCAGGGACGAGCTCGAGGGCCAGGGGCCAAACGCATTACTCTCAGCCGAGATAGCGACCAGTACGTGAACCGCCTGATATATTTAAAACCAATTAGCAGCGAGGAAGGGCAGAGTGTGTGCCGCCCCTCTCCTGCAGAGAGAGAGAGAGTTAGGAGACATCCTCATGGGGCAATTAAAAAAAGACTGGAGACCTAAACACAAAGCCCTCAGGATCACACACACACCTCACACACTCCTCTCTCTCTCTCTTAAGAGACAAAATGAGAGTAAAATCACACAAGGCCATGATTAAATGCTTCAGCAGAGAGATTTACCCTCACTGACCACTCACACACACACTCTCAAACTCACACTCTTAAACACACACACCCACTCTAACAAACACACACAAACACATGCGCGCTAACAAACACACACACACATACAGTATTTTACGTATTTTTTAAAGTAAAAGCATTAACCTGAAAACGTAACTTAAAAACTTAAAGTAAGTAACCTGGTTGCCTTAAAATGTTAAGTTGATTGAACTGGAAAAAGTGAGTTAATACAATGAAGGAGATTAATTTTATCATCAGAAACTCAAAATAATAAGTTATCTCAACTAAATAAATACATTATTTAAGTTGATTTGACAAAAGAAAATATGTTTTGATAACAAATCTGTTCTACAATGTATTTTTTTTTTACATTGTGAGATTATAAAATCCCATGGGATTTGATAATCTCACACTGTAAAAAAAATATTGACTTAAAGTAACCTGGTTGCCTTAATTTTTTTCATTGAACTGGAAAAAGTGAGTTAATACAATGAAGGAGCTGAATTTAACCATCAGAACTCAAAATTATATGTTATCTGAACTAAATAAATTATTTAAGTTGATTTGACAAAAGAAAAAATGTTGTGATTACTACACTGTAAAAAAATATGTTGGTTTAACTTAAAAAAGTAAGTAACCTGGTTGCCTTAAACTTTTAAGTTCATTGAACTGGAAAAAGTGAGTTAATACAATGAAGGAGCTGAATTTAATCATCAGAAACTCAAAATATTAAGTTATCTCAACTAAATAAATTATTATAAAGTTGATTTGACAATAAAACATGTTGTGATAACAAATCTTGAAATATTTTTTACAGTGCATGTAGTCATATCATGATTTCACTTTTATTTCGATTAATGGTGCAGTCCTGGACCAGAGGGCCTTTATACACATGTTTGGGCTAACACACTTAAAGGGACAGTTCACCTTGAAATTAAAATTCTGTCAAAATTCTAAAACCAAATTTTTTCTCCATACTATGGAAGTCAATGGGGTCCATTAACTGTGGGATACTGGCATTCTTCAGAATATCTTCTTTTGTGTTCAACACAAGAAAGAAATTCATGCCGGTTTGAAACAACATTAGGGTGAGTGAATGATGACAGAAGTTAATTTTTGGGTGAACTATCCCTTAAGGCCCGTTCACTCGATAATGATGTAGTTCTAAAAATCGTCCTAAATATAAAATAATAGCAGAGTTCATTGATTTGGTGTTTCCGTTCATTTTTTGCACTGATTCGAACAACATTCAAGCAAACTTTTGCTAACAAAGTTTTGTTAGACAACACGGATTAGCGGTTCCGTGGTCATAAAACTTAATCGCAATTCATTATTTATTCAGCAAATAACGTTTCCATCAGCTTTTATCGCATTAGCCGTATGTCGATCAAGAGAAATTCCGATGAGACCGATTAGGATTTCATTTGAGTCGATTTTCATGAAATTTCATCAGAATTTTACCGTTTCCATAAGGCATTTTTCATTCGATATCACTTAATTCGGATAAAAGCGTGTCGCTGGAAACATGGCTTATAGTTATCATTAACACTATCTTTATAGTATCTTTATTTCTCACTCACTCACTCTCTCTCACACACACACATGCACTCACACACACACTGATGAGTGTCAGCTGAAGCTGCATTTGTAAATTGTGTCATCTGATTAGTTGTTGCCTGCGGTGTTGTGTGTGTGTGTGTGTGTCGGCAATGTTTGGAGGGCACAGCCTGCGGGCGTAGAATCAGTCACCGCTGAACACGCGCACACACACACACACACACACACACACACACACACACACACACACACACTGTCCTTGACGCATCAGATCTGCCCTCGTTTGTCCGCAACTATTTTAGTGCGCGGATGAGTTGAGATCCCGACACGCTCACCTGCCTGTCTCTCTCTCTCCATCGTTCCTTCTGTCGTTCACTCTCTCTCTCTCTCTCTCTCCCAGAGTCGCTCGCGGCAAGAAGATCCAGAACAAGCCCGTCTGAAGCAGAAAGCAAAGGAGGTGAGGCTTCCATCATTACCACTGACATTTCAAGGCTCCGGCAGATTAATTTTTATGCTGTGCTACATATGTAATGCCATTTAAAGTCTGACTCTGGGAGAAAAAGAAGAAAGTTTGAGGAATTATTTTCATTGATTGATGTCCTGCGAAAGAAATGAGCGTTTTCCTCTTTTCTCCAGCTCTGAGCTGATATTTAGGAGAATGTGCCGTGCTTTTATCCGGGGCGGAATGGGAGATCTGATTGAGATGAAGTCAGAGTTTTCCCCGTTTGACGGATAATTTGCCGAGGCCATTAGCATCAGAAAGGCTTTCTCGTCTCGCTCTCACAGAAACGGACGATTAGAAACTGTTATCGTGATATGAGGCACAGATTGCTTGCTTTTGTTTCTCCCGCATTGATTTTCATTTTTTATGGCAATTAATAAACAGTGCTGTTCTTGATTCCTGGCAGAATAAACAAGCCAAACACACGAGCGTCCAGCACACAGCGACTGATGCGGAGCAGTACTTCATCTATCCATCTATCAATCCATCCATCTATCAAAATGAACTAATCTTTTCCAGAGTCAACTCGTTCATTTCGATTCGTTTAATGAATCAAATGACACGAAAAAGATTTGTTCATTTGTCCATCCATCTATCCATCCATCCGTCCATCCATCCGTCCATCCATCCGTCCATCCATCCGTCCATCCGTCCATCCGTCCATCCATCCATCCATCTATCAAAATGAACAGAATCTTTTCTTGTTCATTCATTTCGATTCGTTTATTGAATCAAATGACACGAAAAAGATTTGTTCATTTGTCCATCCGATCCATCCGTCCGTCCATCCATCCATCCATCCATCCATCCATCCATCCATCCATCCATCCATCCATCTATCAAAATGAACGAATCTTTTCCAGAGTCAACTTGTTCATTTCGTTCGTTTAATGAATCAAATGACACGAAAAAAGATTTGTTCATTTGTCCATCCATCCATCCATCCATCCATCCATCCATCCATCCATCCATCCATCGTCCATCCATCCATCCATCTATCAAAATGAACGAATCTTTTCCAGAGTCAACTCGTTCATTTCGTTCGTTTAATGAATCAAATGACACGAAAAAAGATTTGTCCATCCATCCATCCATCCATCCATCTAATTGTTTTATCAATCTCCATCCATCCATCCATCCATCCTTCTGTTCACCATGAGCTGAAATGGAATTAAATTTGTAAGCATTCTCAAACTCAGTTCTGATTGGTTCGTCTGATGAGCTGCAATGAAAAAAAATCATTAATAGTCATCAATAGTTTTATGTTTCTGTTCAACAACAGATTTGTTGTGCTGACAATCTTACCTGATTTATTTGTACTGATTTTAATATTTTCTGAAGAAAAGCATCATCTGAACTTTAGAAATGTCTCAGTATCTGTCACTCTATCGGTGTGTGTGATGTGGCCTGTTCTGTGGTCCGGCTGAGAGAGCCTCATCTGAGTTCTGTCTGAAGGTTTGCTAACTAATTATCATCTAGTGCTGCTGCTTTCCTGACTGTCCATCTTTTCTTCAAGTTTCCTCTCGCTCCCGCTCTTCTGCTCCACATTAGCGAGGTAACCCTTAAGAGTGGATTGTAGTCTTCCCATCAGCCTGTGCTGTATGTAAATGAGGTGATTTGTAATAGGCTGCGCCCGAGGCCGTGTGATCAAAGTGGATCTCCGCCCTGTTAAGTGGCAGGCAGCTCATCATCTCAACACTGCAGATTAACTTTACAACTCACAGAGCGACTACTACTGCTCACACACACACACTCATTCACATGCACACACACACACTCGCTCTCTGCATGTGTCGTGAAAACCCCAATTTGTTTCCAATCAGAATTTTAAAAAGGCTGAAATCTCTCTTTTATTTGCTATTCCACCAGAATCTCTCTCTCTCTCTCTCTCTCTCTCTCTCTCTCTCTCTGTCTCTCTGTCTGGGTGTAATGGTGGTGTTTCTCAGTGCGGTTCTTCCTCTGGTCTTCATCTGATTGGCTGCGGGCGACAGAGCTGCTGTTTGCGTGTGTTGTGGAGGTTTCTCACATCTGCCCAAATTTCCATCAGGATAATGAGGTTGATCCGCACTGCCTTCACTCTCTGTGACGGGTAGAACGGCGAGAGAGAGGTTTATTACTCATAACCACACCAGAACACACACACAGTACATTGCACTTCTGTGTGTGTGTGTGTGTGTGTGTGTGGACTATTTCCGGATCTTTTGTGAGTGTCACTTCTAGTCGTTCCCGTAACACCAAATAACATTTTTAAAGAATTTAGTTTCTAAAAGTAGTTTAAAGGGAAAATATTGTGATTGTTGTATTTTATTCACACTCTTTAGAAATGTTTTACAGGTCTGGAATGATGTGGGTGAGTAATTGATGAAGCAATTTTCATTTTTTATACAATATAAAGCCATGGGCAACACAACAAAATATAATTTAATATCTCAGTAATTTCTCCCAGACAGACTCCACAGATCATCCATCCATCCCCTTATATTAGGTTATTATTTTACTGCTCATGAGTCTTAATGAAGTTCTCAGTATGTTTATATCAGCATTATGTTTCATGCATGAACTTTGTCTTAGATGCTCCTAAAGTTTATTAAGTTAGATGTAAACTGACCCTAGTGGTCATCCAGTAAAGTGACGATACACAGGGCAACTTTTTGAGCAATCTAAGTTTCCGAGCGATTGTTGCTTCGGCATTTTCCCATTAAAAATGGGCAATACATTTATATCTGCATAATTTACATCTGTCATGGGCCCTGTGTCTTAAATGGTTGATCGTTGATGGCACCATTGCCCAAAAAGTTGCCCTATGTATCATCACCTTAAAGAGTAGTTCACTTTTAAAATAACTTTTGCTGATAATTTACTCACCCCATGTCATCCAAGATGTCCATGTCTTTCTTTCTTCAATCGAAAAGAAATTAATGAAAACATTCCAGGATTTTTCTCCATATAATGGACTTCAATGGGGTCCAAACGGTTCAAGGTCCAAAAGACAGTTTCAGTGCAAACAGTTCAAAGGGCTTTAAACGATTCCAGACGATGAATAAGGGTCTTATCAAGTGAAACAATCACTCATTTAAAAATATAATAACCAAGTTTAAGTTTTATAAGCTCAAATGCTCGCCTTGATCTGTTCTGTGACGCGTTTGTGACTCTCCTGTTCGAACTCGTTCAACAAAATGAACAAATCTTTTTTCGTGTCATTTGGTTCATTCAACGAACTAAATAAATAAATTGACTCGGGAAAAGATTTGTTCATTTGGATAGAGTTCGAAACAGGAGAGTCACGAACGCGCATCACAGAACAGAGCAAGGTGACTTAAACTAATGTGATTTATTAATCTTTATTACTAACATAAATAACATAAACTATGTTATTTATTTATCTTTTTCCTTATTTACTTAAACTATGTTATTCATTTGATCTTATAAAACTTAAACTATGTTATTTATTTTCTTAAATGAGTGATCGTTTCGCTTGATAAGACCCTTATTCATCGTCTGGTGTCGTTTAAAGCCCTTTGAACAGTTTGCACTGAAACTCTCATTTGGACCTTGAACCGTTTGGACCCCATTGAAGTCCATTATATGGAGAAAATCCTGGAATGTTTTCATCAAAAACCTTAATTTCTTTTCGACTGAAGAAAGAAAGACATGGACATCTTGGATGACACAGGGGTGAGTAAATTATCAGCAAAAGTTTTTTTTAAACAAGAGGATAGCATGAACATGGAGCATTTTATAGTTCTATCATCTCGAGTTCATATCTCTAACCTTTGGCATCTTGGCAAACCTGGGCACAGTTTGAGACTCGTCTGATAGTGTTTTCTATTTGTGATTTCGACTGGTGATTTTTCTTTCCTTCGGGAGACGCTGTTAAGCGAGCGTGTTCCTCTACAAACGCGTGCGTCTGATGGAGAGATGTTGTCTGTTTCTATCCATTCGTCTTATGTCAGCCCCTCACAAACATACGACTCCCCGTAATGTCATCGAGCGGAATGTGTTCGGGAACCTATTTCCACAGTCCTCAGCGATGCCCAAAGGTCAGATGGGATATTTTTAAAGCGCCCTCGGTGAAAATCAATGCCCAAAAAAAGAGAGACGGCAAACAGGAACAGGGCCGCCCACCCTAATAAGCAGCGCCTCGCCGCAGATAAAACGAATCTGCAGAGAAAAGTGGAGAGATTGTGAGGGGACACATGACAAATAGAGAGAAGAAGAAGGCAAAATAAAGTGAAAGAAGCCGCAAATACATAAAAGAGAGCGAGCGAGAGAAGCCCTGGCAGATACATCACTGTGTCAGGTCACACGGACACAGATTCATCATCTGAACAGGAGAGGACGGCGAGTGACCACTGCTGACCACCTGGGTAAAGCGTTGTGTTTTACCACAACAGCCTCTGGTCAGCGCAGCCGCGGGCCGGCGTGTCATAGACAAGGACAGAGTAACAGAGGCGCTGGTGAACGCTCGCTCCCAGAGCAGAGTCTGTTCTGCTGATGAAGACCGAGAGTGGGCCGAGATGGATCCGACCGGGCCGTGAAAGAGATCGTTCCAACAAAAACGGTTTACGATTTCCAATGCATTCTCGTCCTCAGGGCGTCATATAGTGACACTTTTGAAATTTTGTCTAAATCCAACGCACGTGACACCCTTTAGCGTCAATATAACACGCACAGAGCTTTGTTCGGTTATGGTTGGTTTAGTTCTGGGGTAGGGTTAGGGTTAGACCACTAGGAGGCGCCTTCTGGCCCAGATACACTACCGGTCAAAAGTTTAAGATCGGTAACATTTTTTTATGTTTTTAAAAGAAGTCTCTTCTGCTCACCAAGACTGCAATTTTTTTGATAAAAAATACACAAAAAACACAGTAATATTGTGAAATTTTCAAATGACTTTTTTATGTTAATATATATTAAAATGTAATTTATTCCTCTGAAAAAAAGCTGAATTTTCAGCATCATTACTCCAGTCTTCAGTGTCACATGATCCTTCACAAATCACTCTAATATGATGATTTTATGCTCCAAAAACATGTATGATTATTATCCATGTTGAAAACAGTTTTTTACATTTTTATTTCAGGATTCTTTGATGAATAGAAAGTTCAAAAGAACAGCTTTTATCTGAAATGGAAAGCTTTTGTTACATTAAACACTACCCTTTAAAAAGTTTGGGGTCAGTAAGAGTTTTTATTTTATTTTTGGGGGAAATAAATAAGAAATTAATACTTCTATTCATCAAGGATGAGTTACATTGATCAAAAGTTACAGTAAAGACATTTATAATGTTAGAAAAGATTCTAATTAAATAAATGCTGTTCTTTGAACTTTCTATTCATCAAAGAATCCTGAAATAAAAATGTAAAAAACTGTTTTCAACATGGATAATAATCATACATGTTTTTGGAGCATAAAATCATCATATTAGAGTGATTTGTGAAGGATCATGTGACACTGAAGACTGCAGTAATGATGCTGAAAATTCTGTTTTTTTTCAGAGGAATAAATTACATTTTATATATATTAACATAAAAAATTCATTTTAAATTGTCATAATATTTCACAATATTACTGTGTTTTTTGTGTATTTTTTTATCAAAAAATTGCAACCTTGGTGAGCAGAAGAGACTTCTTTTAAAAACATAAAAAATCTTACCGAATCTTAAACTTTTGACCAATAGTGTATATCTGCGTCTCATATTGACGCTAAAGGGTGCCATGTGTGTGGGATGTAGAGCGAAATGTCAACAGCATCAGTATATGACGCCTTGGGATGAGAACGGGCTGTTATTTCTGTCAGGACCACTATCGTCAAATATGATTGACAGTTCAGCGTACAGTTTGGATTGGCGGTATAGTTCTAACTCCCCACGCATCGATGTTGCCTAGCATTATTAAGAGCTTCAATACCCCCCTTACTGTGCATTCACACCAGACGCGAATACCGCGTCATATTCGCGCCTACCGCGTGTAGTTATACGCTTGAACACTTTGAATCCTTTTGCGCGTCAAGAGCGAATTTGGCCTGTGTAAAAACAAAAGTTTGAAGCAAAATTTACGCGCGTCAGAATTGGAATGCCGTTGGCGGACATCTTTTTTATGTTGACCGAGCATTCACCGGTCTGTATTTGCTCTGGAGAGCAGAACAGCGCATGGGGATCATCGTCGCCATATTTGTGTCCACCAGACCCTTCGGAGGCGAGTCGTTGGCGAATCTGTTACACCTAATCTGTTTATTTTTGTTTTGATGATAAATAGAGCCAGCCTCCAAAAGTTATTTACCTGTCCTGTGATTTATTTTTAATTTTTATTTTTTTCTCTCTCGTCTCATGAAGTTGTGTGTGTATGACACGGCAATTCGTATTTGCATTTTTGGTGTGCTATCAACACGCATAATCACTTTTCAGTGTGTTTATGAATGCCGTTGACGTTATTAATATATATATATATATATATATACAATTTTTTTTTTTCGCTCGGACATTTAACAGCGTGTACATACACGCGGAATCACTCTGACGTTAATGGCGTAGACATACATGCATACACGTGGATAGCTCAGAATGCGTATAGATATCATGCCACTTGACTTGAAAGTGGCGTGTATGTTTACGCAAAAGTCAGTGACGTCATGTTGCATGTCTAGACACAAACTTATACACATGTATGTTGGTTGTCTTTACATCATCATAATATTTCATATAATCTAGATATGGAATAAATTACATTCAATACAAATTGAACAGTGATAAAATATTTGCTTTGATGTGCATTAGAACCACACCAGGCATTTAGTCATATTACAAAATAATTTATTGAAGCAACCAAATACTTCACCACGTAAGCCTGATTGGTTAACGCGGCGAATTGATGCCAAAGTTAATTTTTTTCAACTCGGGCGGCAGACGCGAATTCGCTTCAAACGCGTGAACGCACAAATAGCACTAATTAAATAACTTGCGTGTATTGCGCTTAACGCACCAGATGCTCAATTTGCGCCATTCGCGCGAACGATACAGATTTGCCTACTACAGTGATATTTAACCAAATTATGGGGCTATTTTTGGTCTGTTGAAAGTACCTTGTTGATTCTTTGACACTTTTAAATTTAATTTTAATGTTCGATGGTTGAAGGGTGAGTCGAATAATCTCATCTCATTGCGACACTTTCAGAGCGATTCTTCCACTGATTGTTTACAGCTTTACGGAAGTTGCACCTATAATTTGCACAAAGCATCATGGGGCGCAGGAATAAGGTGGATAGTTTTTCCGCTCCTTGGCAACCAACGAGAGGAACGTCTGCACTTCATCCACTGACCACGATTCAGCCATTTCTTTTTTGGAAGTTTTCTTTCTTTTGTCTTCAAGCGAGTGAAGCCAGTAGTTTTAAAACAGGTGCTCCAGCGGTGGCTGTTACTGGCTATTTAAATCTTAGCGGGTTTGATGTCTCGCAAATACAATGACGCTGGTAGTGACGATTCTGTCTGACCAATCAGTGATCTGCAGTGTGTTCGTGTCACATTTTAGCATCGGTACGTTACGCTTGGAACCTCGACAGAGGTGGTGCCATTTAATTACTGTACCATACAGTGGAAACGCGCCATTACTTTTGATATGAAACAAAGGATATTTTGTGGCATTATTCCCTGTATTTCACTTCATTCCTGACCTAAATGAAGACCGTTTGTCCTCTCTTCCCTCTGTGTGTCTTGCTTTCTCTCTTTCTTGTACGGTGTTCGCATCCTCTGTGAAGCTGAGATCCTTCACGTGAAACTGGATCTGTCCTTTGGAATCTCTTGGCTTTTTGTTCGAATAACTTTCCCCAAATATTGTCCCTCCTCAGGCGATTGCAGTTTCTCTCCCTCTGTCTTTATATCCGTCTTCTTTATGCGAGGACTGCGTTCTTGCGTTCAGAGTTGTGGGTAGAAGCCCGATCCAAACATCCCATAATGCCTGAACGCTTCTGGTTCCTTCTGTAGAGCAAACCATCCCTCGGAAAATGTGACTATGCAGGAGGAATGGAGTGCATTGATTTTGCCAAGACCTCAGAATATGATGTAATATTTCCATTATAGAGGGAATTGTAATCGTTCTGATACATTAAAGCTATTTGAAGAAGTTTATCCGTATGTGAAACATGTTTGAATGACTCAATACCTGTTTTTAGTTACTGGTGTTGGCTAAATCAATTGATCATTGAGGCATATCTACAGGTCAGACTTGACAACATGCAAAAAAGCATTTCATCAATTCGTTCTTTGTCTTTTAATGATTTATTGGGTGGAAAACGTGATTGTTTCTCAGCATGCTTCAGGTTCAATGTCTCGTCTTTTTAAGGAGACATAGAAATGAGAGAAACCAGAAATTAAATGTGATGTGTACAAGCATTTGTTCTTCGGGGAATTTGAATTTGCATTGATATACAGTACTAGCAGACATACTAGAGTAGTAGCTTTATGAAGCACTTTTAAGGTCTTTCTTTTTCCAAGATGAAAAGCAGGAATCATTGGCAAACATCTGATTGCTGTCTAGGAGAAACATTTGATCTTAATCTCAACAAAAACTCAGATTTTTAAGGTTAAAAGTTTCACAGCAAAGCCCTTTTACAAGACAAAAGATGCAACGCCGCCGCTGAAACGTCTGTCCTCAATCTGTTTTTATTTTCCTTGTTGTGGTTGCTTGTTTCATCCCTAAAATTCCTGAAGTCAAATTTCAGATGGAATGAAAAAGAAGCGGAGAAGAAAAGCAAGCTTTAAAAATACCTTTGGTGTTCCTGTGTGTTTGTGAATATTATTACAAAGTGCCGTAATGAGAGAAAGAACAACACAAAGCGAGATTTGTGCCTGTGAGCGAGATGGCGAGGAATCTGAACAGTGTGTGTGTGTGTGTGTGGCCGCCTGTAGGAGGTCTTTCTCTTTGTACGTGGATCTCCTTGGATGTTAGCAGCAGGGGAATCGGGCATGAAGCGCTACTCTTTTGGGGATGAACTGATGGGCCTGAACAACAAAACGAAAGAGAAGGCGAATGGCACACAACGAACAGAAAGATGAAACGGTCAGTGTTAGAAAACCAGACTCCAGACTAGCCGTCCGGCAACCCGTCCTGTGACCTCTCAGTCCAGTTCAGGTGATCTTCAGAGAATAACCAACTAAGAGAATCACAATCAGAAGAACTTTTTAACAACTACCACTCTTTTAATGTGGTTTACAGCGGTGTGCTTCGTTTTATACACTATTGTTCAGAAGTTTGGGGTCTCAAATGTTTTTGAAAATCTTTTCTGCTCATCAACGCTGCATTTATTTTGACCAAAAATACAGTGAAAAATTATTAAATATTATTATGATATAAAATAATTGTTGTCTTTGTGAATATATAGTAGAATTTAATTTATTCCTGTGATTTTCAGCAGTCTTCAGTGTCACGTGATCCCTCAGAAATCACTCTAATATGATGATCTGATGTTCAAGAAACATTTATGATTATTATCAGTGTTAAACTGTTGCTGCTTCATATTTTTGTGCAAACCGTGATTTTTTTTCAAGATTCTTTGAGTGGAAAGGTCACTGCATTTAATTAAAAAAGAAATATTTTGCTTTATTATAAATGTCTTTACTTTCACTTTTGATCAATTTAATGCATCCTTTCTGAAAAAAAAAATAAAAAATTAATATATTCTAAGAAAATGTATGTTATCGACCCTAAACTTTTGAACTGTAGTGTAATTTAATGAATTTTATAATTTCATTCATTATACTGTATATTAATAATTCGATGTAAATCATAAGTCATATTTATCCAACAATTTACATAAACATGGTTTACGTAATTATTCAGAATAATATTGATTCAACAATTTATGTACACTAAATATTTACTGTATATATATTGTTTTTGCTTTTCTAAAATAATGATAACATAAATGAAAAAATACTTGCAAATAAATATTACTGATTAATTTATATATAGTATAATATAATACAATTATGTTGATAAAATTCAGATTTTATTTTTTACTTAACAGGTTATTTCTACTTATCTGATTAACAATTTAATTTAACATTAACAAGCAAATTTTTCAAGAATATTTATTTAGGTGTTCTAAAATAATTATTGCTAACTCCTTTTCATCCTAAATGAAATTCCATTGATAAATGAAGTTCAGATTTTTATGTAAATTTCCAATCTGATTAGTGAGCATTATTCTGAGGTGACGTGCCGGTGTCTTCCAGCGTGACCTCTGACCCTCGAGGAGCGAGCGCTGCACATTCCCTCTCGCCCTCCAGCGTGTGTGGGGAAGACCTGCGCGAGAGAAAGAAAGGTTGGAGAGAGTTTCTGAGTGTGTCGCGTGCTTCCATTAGATTGTGGCGTTGGCTAATTAGAGAGCGGCGGCGTGATTCACCTTGTTAATTAGAAGGACTCGCACAGCACTGGCCCCCGGGCTCCGAGGGATCCAGAGAACGAGAGGGCTCCTCTTCAACGCCCGCAGTCTCTCCTTCTCTGAAGATCCTTTTGCTTTTTGATTCCAAAATGAATAAATCATCCGCACACGAACTCTGTTCATCTGCCACTGATGCAAATTACACCTGATCAATAGAAGGTGACGTGGAGGAGGAAGAAAGAGTGAGAGGTTGAGAGGAGAAATACTGCTTGCCCAAGCACTGGTGACACCAAACATGGAGATTTTCTACTTGGATAAGCAGATTTTTAATGATCTCCTCTTGCTTATTCGAAAATTCCCCTTTAAATAATACCGTGAAGCCCTCCACACTTGTGCTCTTGAAGTTAAGAAGTTAAATGTGTCTTAATTACATTTTAGGTTGCCTTTGGGTTACATTTTAAATAATTAATTTTAATTACATATTATTTTACTTATTTTTTATTTTTTTATTATTTTTATTTAATTCATTTATTATTTATTTGGGTTAATATTTGTGGATTTCTTACTATAGTTTTTTTTTTTAAATATTAAGTTTAATGTTTATTATTATTATTATTATTATTTTAATTTATTTAATAGGTTAATGTTTGTGTATTTCTTACTATATTTGTGTTTTTTTAATTAAATAATAATTTAATATTTATAATTATTATTATTTAAAATTATAATTTTAATTTATTTATAATTTAATAGGTTAATATTTGTGGATTTCTTACTATATTAGTGTTTTTTAATTAAATATTAATTTAATCTTTTTAATATTATTATTATTTAAAATTATAATTTTAATTTATTTATAATTTAATAGGTTAATATTTGTGGATTTCTTACTATATTTGTGTTTTTTAATTAAATATTAATTTAATTTTTATTATTATTATTATTGTTTTAAATTATAATTTTAATTTATGTATTATTTAAGAGGTTAATATTTGTGGATTTCTTACAATATTTGTGTTTTTTAAATTAAATATTAATTTAATATTTGTTATTATTATTTTCAATTATAATTTTAATTTATTTATCATTTAATAGGTTAATATTTGTGGATTTCATGCTATATTTGTGTTTTTTTATTTAATATTAATTTAATGTTTTTATTATTTTTTAATTATTATTTTAATTTATTTATTATTTAATAGGTTAATATTTTGTAGATTTCTTACAACATTTGTGCTTTTCTCCCCTTTTTCTAGTTTTCCCTGCTGTTAAGTTAATAATGCCAGCAATAATTAAAGATGGATTCTAGCCAAAATCAAAAGGCGCACACATGTCTGTGGTTCTGTTGAATCTTGAGGAGCAGGAAGTGACCTCATAATGAGCCTGAGGTGTTTGTGTAACTGGGGTTTGGCTCGAACTATGTCTTTCTATCGAAACTTCAGCCGTTTTCAGTAGTTCTGGTGCATGAATATGTCTTGATCTTGGTTGCTCTGGAGGTCAGCGGCGAGCCCTATGTGACCCTGAGGTCATGTCAGATCAATGATTTACAGGTTTCTGTGAACTGATAATGCTCTAACTCTGACTGCTCGTTAAATGCTCATTAACTGCTTAGAAATTCTAGAGTACATTTTTCTTAAGATGAACGTTTTCATCAGTGCACGTTATTCTGATGGAAAAATAAGCTTGTCTTCATTAATATTCATGAAAATGTATTTCTCTCTGCTTTTAAGAGACTTCTTTGTTCTGCTGACGTCACCAAGTCTACAAAGTTGCGGGAAATACAAATAAAGCAATAATATTTTCTATTCTAAATTTGGCGGTCCAATCAAATTGTTTATAAAATGAAGGCCCACCCTAGATTATTTTCCACAGAATATTATGTTCTCTTAGAATTATGTTGTATTGTTGTTAGTTACATTTTATGTAAAAAAAATTCTTATTAATATTTGTATTTAAAAAAATATATTTTTTGATCAAATTGAGGTGTATTTTTCAAATAAACGTAATTATTATTTATTTTACTATCAATATTATTTGATTTGATATTTTGTTATTAATAATAGAGTTTTGTAAATATTTGTGAATTTTTTATTTTTTGGCAAATGTACAGGATTGTTGTCCCGGGGTCAGGGACGAGGGCCAGATTTGACCCCTGCTGGTCTTTATGTTCCAGACTTCAGTGTTACTGAACCTCAGTGTTGCACAGTGAAAGACTCCCCAAACCAGCCCCGATCCTCCCGTTCCGCTCCGGCGCAGACATCTGTCTGCACGAGTGTGTGTGTGTGTGTGTGTGTGTGAGTGTGTGTGTGTGCGCGCGAGGGCCTGTGGGGGAACAGAAGGTTTAGCAGGGCTGATAGAGACGGGCAGGTTTGGCCATCATGACAAACTGAGCTTGTGCTTCATGAGAAGTGAAATACACACATGGAAAGAAAGATGGGTGGATAGATGGATAGATAAATGGATGAATGGATGGATGGCTAGAAAGTAGGATGGATGGAAAGATAGATAGATGGATGGATGGATGGATGATGGATGGATGGATGGATGGATAGAAGGATGGATGGATGGATAGAAAGATGGATGGATGGATGGATGGATAGAAAGATTGATGGATGGATGGATGGATGAGAATAGATGGATGGATGGATAGAAGATGGATGGATAGAAAGATGGAGGTGAGGATGGATGGATGGGTGGATGGATGGATAGAAACATAGGTGGATGGAAAGAAAGATGGATGGACAAATGGATGGATGGATGGACAGATTGATGGATGATGGATGGATTTGAAACATAGGTGGATGGAAAGATTGATGGATGGATAGAAACATGGGTGGATGGAAAGAAAGATGGATGGGTGGATGAATGGATGGATAGATGGATGGATGGATGGATGGATGGGTGGATAGGTGGATGGATGGATAGAAACATATGTGGATGGAAAGAAAGATGGATGGACAGATGGATGGGTGGATGGATGGAAAGATTGATGGATGGATGGAAAGATTGATGGATGATGGATGGATAGAAACATAGGTGGATGGAAAGAAAGATGGATGATGGATGGAAAGATTGATGGATGGATGGAAAGATTGATGGATGGATAGAAACATAGGTGGATGGAAAGAAAAATGGATGATGGATGGATGGGAAGATTGATGGATGGATGGAAAGATTGATGGATGGATGGATGGATGGATGGATAGAAACATAGGTGGATGGAAAGAAAGATGGATGGATGGATGGATGGATGGATAGATAGATAGATAGACAGATGAAAGGATGGATGGATGGAGATGAATACAAGATGAAATAAGTCACGTTATGTTATTAAACATCTGTCTTGTGCTCTTGCAGAATATGGTGTGTGTGCATCTCGGTTTATTATTCTTGATGAGTGTAATTACGACATGTAGAACTTCTGTACGCTGAGAGCAATTACCACTTCCACAATTCGGCCAAAATATGAAACATTTATTTTTGAAGCAGTGCTGAGAATATATCAGCAGTTCACCAGAGTAATAGATGTGAGTGTGTGTGTGTGTGTGTGTCGTGTGAGCGCGGGCGCTGTGGTCTGGCGGATCGGCACACAGATGGCACACTGGCACCGCGTTTATCACTCCGCCATCAATCTGAGGCTTGGGCAGTGGCTGCAGGCGTGTGTGTGTGTGTGTGTGTGTGTGTGTGTGTGTGTGTGTGTGCAGACATGCCGGCGCTCCCATCCCGGCCCATCCGGAGTGTGATGGGATTATCTCAGGGGTCAGTGGGGATGTTACAAACCTTTTACAAACCTAGTCTTGTAAGGACTTTTATTATGTCCATTTGTTTGTAGTCCTCTGTAGTTCTTCCTGTTGATTAGTTCATGATGGTTCCCAGGTGTGTCTCGTTTCCCCAGTTCTCAGTTAAGCTCGTTCGCCCCTGTGTTTTCATAGCCCTTGTGTTTCACTTGTTATCTTTTCAGTTGTTGTACGCTTATCAGTTGCTTTTGTTCCTCGTAGTTTTGTTCCTTTAATAAATAGATAAATAAATAGTTATTTATTTATCTATTTTTATTTTTGTTTATTTATAATTATTATTATTTTTTTTTACATATTGGACTGGACTTTCTTTTTTAGATAGTTTATTATTATGAGTATTATTTTTTTTCCTCTCTTATGTCTTCCACTCATTCTTTTCCTGTACTGCTAATCACTTATTGTGTGAGTTACAGTATGCTATTGTATATTCTCCTTCTGCAACCCTTAGTTGGACTATAGCACTTCACCAGACCATCATTCGTGGGTAGATCTGGATTTAAAGGGACAAACTGGGATGGTTGTGGGGTGGGTTTTTTTTCATATTGATTAATATCTGTTTAACACAGCCACAATATGTTTGTATACATTTGGTCCAATATGTGCTGTAGAAAATGCCCTTAACTGTCCTGTTGCACAGGTGGGACGTTTGTCATTTTTAAAATATAGTTAAATCCTTAAGTAATATTGACAAACGCTGTATCATTTGAAAGCTTTACAATCTTTAGTTTCCATATTTGGTGATTTTCAAAATAAATTACAGAGGAGCCGTAATTTATCAATTTGCAACAAGAATATTTTCATACTCATAAGGCGTGTTCAGACATTTATTTTGAAAAATCATGAAAAAAGGGTATAACCTCAGTTTATTTTCAAGAGTTCTAAAGATTACATCCATTCAATTATTTTAGAAAAAAGGTCTAATTTTTTTTCAAATATAAATAAAAAAATAATAAATTCACCATTTGTGGTGTGGTTCAGTTTTGGGCTTTGATTTTTCTGCAGTTTTAGAGTAGCCCAGGTTTTGAAAATATATATTTTATATAAAATCTGAATATTTTTTTTTTACATTGTACATTTCCATAAACTCAAACTTCTATAACTGTTTCTATAAATGTTTCACTTTCTTAATTTATTTCTAAATCTGCCAAATGTCTTCTTTAAAACAAGATCAACCGTACGTCTATATTCTAAAGCAATCTTGAATTACAACCATTTAAGTTTGAAATGTGCATTTTCATGTTTCAATATTTTAATATTTAATCAAATTGATATACAATGATATATTAGGGCACGTTTTGCTGTTTCTGAAGCTCATCGGCCCCTGATCGCCCTCCAGTGTATGGATGAGCATTCTGCTAAACATCTGCTTTTGTCATAATAGGAGTTTAAAGAAGAATTTATAAAAAAAATCCTAGTGTTTCTTAAATATCTCAAATGCATATTCTAGACAACAATGAAATAGAATGGAGAGCAATTGGAGTTGTTTATCGTGATAAGAAATCTCACTTTACTCTAAACGGATGTGTAAAGTTGTGTTTCAGTGTTGCGAGGTTTGTCATCTTCACTTTCCTTTGTGACGCATCATCATCATCATCCTCACACACATCTGACACTGCACAGTATTTGGACTGGCTGTTGAAAACCAAAGCAATCTTTATAACACGCCATTTTGAGGGCAACAACATGGTTCTCTCTGATCTTAACACACACACACACACAACAGAACTGACTGCATGAAAGATTGCATTGATTGCCCTCATTCAGTTTAGCAACAAACACACAGTCTCTCTCTCTCTCTCAACACCAGCGGGCACAGGGCGGTTCACTCCCTCACTGCAGACAGACTGTGACGGCCGTGTGTGTGTGAGGCCATATGTGGCTGTGTGTGTGTGTGAGGCCTCGGGCTCTTACACGTCCTCAGAAAGGCTTCTGTGAGCGAGGCTGCCCTGCAGGAAACCGTGACATTACCTGAGGCGCCACTGGGCCCTCTTACACTTCACAAAGTGAAAAATCACATCAGAGCGTGTGAGCTGACACACACACACACACAGTCACGCGCACACACACGCGCACACGTGCGCACACACACACACACTCACTTGCACTTAGACACACTCACTCCTTCACTCACTCACTCACTCACTCACTCACTCACTCACTCACTCACTCACTCACACATACACACACTTACACACACACTACAATCGCACTCACATGAATGCACACATCAACACAAACACTCACATTAGCATACACACACACACTCTCTCTCAAACTCCTTCACTCGCAGACAGACACACTCTCTCACACACACACACACACACACACACACTCACACACTCACTCACTCTGCACACAGACACACACTCACTCTCACACACACACTCGCACACACCAATACAAACACTCACACTAACACACCCACTCTCACACACACTCACACTAACTCACTCCTTCGCTCGCACACAGACACACTCACTCTCACACACACTCCCTCCTTCACTCACTCACTCTCACATCACACACACACACACACATTCACTGACTCACTCGCACACACGGATGCACACACTTACACAAACACTCTCACTAACACACACACACACATTTACTTACTCACACACAGACACACACTCACTCTCACTCACACTCACACTCACTCCTTCACTCACTCACTCACTCACTCACACACACACACACGCACAGTGAGCGTCGCACACTCACTCGCACACACATCAACACACACACACATACATATATATATGTGAAAAAGTGAGAATTGTGAGTTTACATCTTGCAATTAACTTTATTTTATTCCATGGTGTGAACAAGTGTCCACACTACACACACTAACTACCGTTTAAAGGTTTAGAGGTAGAAGAGATTGATGGATGGGTTGATGTTGATTTGATTTGGTGATCTTTGCAGACGATGATGTCACTTCCTGAAATAGTTTCTTTAGAGTGATTTGAGCCCAAGAACGACAATTTATGATCCGGTTTTATTGTTTGGTTGTAGAAATCTTTTCCCTTTCCTAAAATCAGCTGCCGGTGTATTAATGAAAAGATGACAAGTAGATTGATAGATTGACGATCATGTGACATTACTAGATGTGCACTTTACAGATAATGATGTCACTTTCCTGTGAACTTCCCACTGGATTGTTTTTGTGTCAATAGTTTCTTCCCCAGGATTCATGTCCAGATGTCCTCCATGTGTCGTCACACACTTGTGTAATGTGATGTTGTGTCTGTTTTCAGATGCAGCAACAGGAACTCGCCCAAATGAGACAACGAGACGCCAATCTAACGGCACTCGCCGCCATCGGCCCTCGGAAGAAACGCAAAGTGGACTCGCCAGGAGCCACGACCACAGGCATCGAGGTACACCCTCTCCATGAGCCATTTCCTAATCCTCAGTTAGCACTAATCCTCAGTTAGCAGTTAGCACTAATCCTCCCATATATACTGAACAAAATTATAAACGCAACACTTTAGATTTTGACCCCATTTTTCATGAGCTCTATGTACACAAAATGTCAATTTCTCTTAAATATTGTTCTCAAATCTGTCTAAATCAGTGTTAGTGAGCACTTCTCCTTTGCTGAGAATTAAAAAAAATCTTTTAAATATATTATTTTTAACTAGGTTTTTACAGTATTTTCATTCTTACATTATTTGGCTTGGTTGAAATGATATCAGATTGAACAAAATGTAGTTTTTTTTTTAAATTTTCAGCTATTTCAAAGCAAATGCGTAAATATCAATACATATCGAATAGTGTCAGAAACACTATGATGGATGATGGATGGTTTGAAACATAGGTGGATGGAAAGATTGATGGATGGATAGAAACATGGGTGGATGGAAAGAAAGATGGATGGGTGGATGAATGGATGGATAGATGGATGGATGGATGGATGGATGGATGGATAGAAACATATGTGGATGGAAAGAAAGATGGATGGACAGATGGATGGGTGGGCCATCAAACAAGTCTTGTTTTCCAGTACAAATATCTAAACGTTCTTAAATCAAGATACATTTACTGGAGAAGCAAAATTACTGATGATGTTAAGTCTTGTTTTGAAAAATAAAATAAAATAAAAAAATCATTAAAACAAGAAATTAATTCTGCCAAATTTAAAGGGAAATCATTGGCAGATGTATTTTCTTGATTTAAAGGGAGCACCAGACGAGAATGCTGTTTTTGTCAAACAGCGACCCCTAGAGTAACTGTGGAGTACTTGTTTTTAACATTACTGTCGTAAATACCACTCACGGAGGGCATGACGTGTTACATAGTATACAATAGTACATTGTGTTTAATTTGTCGTTTAATGAGATCTAATATATATTGTTAGTGGTGAGAATTTTCACGTGATTAAATACATATCCCCTTGAACTTTAATGGTCCAGAGGAAGAACTTTTGCCTTGTGTGTCACAGGTTCTGGAGTTCTAATCCTAAAAAAGGGCATTCAAAATAAAAGTTTGTGTTTACATAATATATGTGGATGCACTGTGTATAATTATTTTGTATATGTATGTATATATATATATATATATATATATATATATATATATATATATATATAAAACACACACATGCATGTATATTTAAGAAAAAAATATAATATAAATGTATATATAAATCTATATACAGTATATACATGAAAATATTTCTTAAATATATACAAGCATGTGTGTGTATTTATATATATATATATATATATATATATATATATATATATATATATATATATATATATATATATATAATTATACACCGTGCACCCACATATATTATGTAAACACAAACTTTTATTTTGGATGCAATTAATCGCTATTAATCGTTTGACAGCCCTAATTTTTATTTTTTTCTTACAGTGAATTTTTTTACATATTTTTGTTGTTGTTGTATCGACCAGCCTTTAGTGGATCGTACTCTGATCATGATGTAGTGTGTGTGTAATTTGATGTGGTGCTCTCGGGTTTAGTGTTCACTTGTTGCATCGTGAGCGAGCATTGGTCTTTTTCCTGAGCGAACATAAACATTTCTCCAGATTCGCACACACAGCATTAACTGGGACACACTGCACGCCGGTCCTCTGTGAGTGTGTTACACTGTTGTTTGGATGCCGCTCCACATATGGCTACCAGCTCTGCTCTGCATTACGCGGATTACGCCGCGCGCACTATTATATTTCCTCGACATGGTGTTGTACATGAAGTCATTGGGTTTAACTGCATCTGGTGAATGTTTAGCTTTGCTCTTGCCATCAGAAGGCCTGTTCGTATTCCCTCAAGGATCTGAATAAATACGACAAACCGGAAAAAAACACTTTGTGAATGTCAGCTGGTGTTTTTAAAAACCCTCTCACTTGCAGTGTGTGTGTGTGTGTGTGTGTTTGCTGAGGACAGAAGATCCTGCAGTGAAAGCAGGGCTAACTAAATAAACGCGTTACTTCTGCTCTATGAACACCATGCTGACCTCTTTCACTTTATTGTAAGCGCTCTGATGTCAAGACGAACCATGAAATGTGTATGTACACACACAGATACTGCGCTCATGAGTAGTATTCGCACTTCAGTGCTGTTTTACCGCATTACCACATTTTCTGTGTTTTGAAAAAGACTGTTTAATGTCAAATTAAAAACAGATCTCTGCAATTGATCAAATAATTTCTGAAATTAAATCTAGAATAATTGATTTCATCTAGGGCTGTCAAACGATTAATTGCGATTAATTCGCATCCAAAATAAAAGTTTGTGTTTACATAATATATGTGGGTGCACTGTGTATAATAATTTTATATATATAAATACACACACATGCTTGTATATATTTAAGAAATATTTCATGTATATAGATTTAAATATAATTTATATTACATATAAATATAAATATTGTATATATAAATAATATTTGTTTTTCGTAAATATACATGCATGTGTGTGTATTTATATATATAAAATAATTATACACAGTGCACCCACATATATTATGTAAACACAAACTTTTACTTTGAATGCGATTAATCGCGATTAATGTTTACAGCCTAATTTCATCTTTGTTTTTAATATGGCGCATCTAATCGCTGGTGCCACCAATTGAGAACACACTGCAAATAAATCACAAAAAAATCTGTATTTTTGTCTTGCCTTCCAGTAAATATCTAAACATACTTCGCAAGCAGCATTAATTAATAAATTACGATATACTCTAAAATATTTATGCATACTACCAGTCAAAAGTTTGAGGCTGGTAAGATTTTGAAAAAAGTGTCTTGTTCTCACCAAGGCTGCATTTATTTGATCATAAATTAAGTAAAAATAGTGATATATTATTTCAATTTAATCTAACTGTTTTCTATGTGAATGAGTAACGTGTAATTTATTCCTGTGATTTTCAGCATCATTACTCCAGGCTTCAGTGTCACATGATCCTTCAGAAATCACTCTAATATGATGATCTGATGCTCAAGACACATTTATTGTTATTATCAATGTTGAAAACAGTTGTGCTGCTTCATACGTTTGTGTGATCCATGTCGGATTCTTTGTTGAATAGAATTAAAATAGAAATCTTTTGCAACATTATTATCTTTTGTCTTTACGGTCACCTCTGATCAATTGAAGGCATCCTTGCTGATTAAAAGTTGTTATTTTTTTGACAAACTCTTATGAATGGTAATGTATATAGTCGCAGCTAAAGGGCATTATGAATATAATAATGACTCAGAGCCGTAGTACATGTCTAATGACCATCTGATACCAGTTCCATGATGGTTTTGCTTTTGGTCTCGGCTGGTTTCTGTTTAATTGTAGAGTTTTTCCATGGGAATGCCGCCCATCTGACCAACTCTCATGATCACGAAAGAAGAGAAGTGCAGGATAGATGGAGGAAGGAATCTTAACTTATTTCACTTTATTTTCACCTCCCCTCATTTCGGCGTGCCGCCCTGGGGCGTTTTCTCTGCTTTCTCCAGAGCAAAGTGAATGTGACTTTTCTAAGGGGTCACGGAGTGGCTGCGGGCTACGGCTTCTCTGAGACTCACTCTGGGGTTCGGCAGAGATCTCATCTGCGCGTGAATGTGCCTCGGGCTCAAGCTCAGGGTGAGCTGAACCGCTTCACTCCAGGTCTTCTGATTGTCGCAGTATCCGGTCTGTGTTCTGCAGCGTTCTTCCCAAACAAAAGCTTCCCAGTGTCCGGAAACACTCGACAAACCGAGACGAGAGTAATGTCGGAGATGTTTCAAGCAGGGTTATTATAGCAACTAAAACTGTAACCACAATAAAACATTGAAACTGAAATAATACAAAATATTAAACATATTTTATAAAATCAAAACTTATAAAAATGACAAAAGCACACACAAAAATTACTAAAACTTGAACTAAAAAGAAAATATTGAAATATTAATAAAAATTATAATAGTATTTAAAAATAAGTGGTTTAAAATGGATTGTTCTGCCTAAAATATTGCTGTTGCTCAGAGGTTTACTGGAGAGTTCATGGATTTGTCATATATTTATGACCCTTTGATGTCATTTATGACCCTTATTTTTGCTTATTTCTGTTACTTGTAACATTTTACTGGCTAAAAATCACATAAATGAGTCAATGGATGTCATGTAGTAAGAGTATTAAGTGTATTGGTAACATTTTACAATAACCTTCATTAGTTAACATTAGTTAATGTATTAACTAGCATGAACTAACAATGAGCAGTACATGTGAATAGCAAATACATACAGTATTTATTAATATTTGTTAATATTAGTTAATACAAACACAGCTGTTCATTGTTTGTTCATGTTAGTTCACAGTGCATTGTCATAACAAATACAGCCTTTGATTTTAGTAACTTATTAGTAAATGTTGAAATTAAAATCATGTTTGGCAGGGTGTTTCTAGGGTATTCTGGGTGGTTTCTATGGTGTTGCTAGGTGTTTGGGTGGTTGTCAGGTTGTTTCTAGTATATTTTGTGTAGTTGTTAGGGCATTGTTTGGTGTTTGGGTGGTTGCCAAGGGTGTTTCTTAGGGTATTCTGGGTGGTTTCTATGGTGTTGCTAGGTGTTTGGGTGGTTGGCAGGTTGTTTCTATTATACTCTGTGTAGTTGTTAGGGCATTGTTTGGTGTTTAGGTGGTTGCCAAGGGTGTTTCTAGGGTATTCTGGATGGTTAATAGGGCATTGATAGGGGTTTGAGCAGTTGCTAGGGTGTTTCTATGGTATTCTGGGTGGTTACTTGGGTGTTGCTAGGTGTTTGGGTGGTTGCACGGGTTTTTCTATGGTATTCTGGGTGGTTACTAGGGTGTTGCTAGGTATTTGCATAGTTGCCAGGCTGTTTCAATGGTATTCTGGGTGGTTACTTGGGTGTTGCTATGTGTGTTGCTAATATTAACTAAGATTAATAAATGCTGTAGAGGTATTGTTAATTCTTAGTGCATTTAAATAAAGTAGGTAACTATGTTAATTAATTAACCTTATTCATTAATTGTTACCAGTGCATTTGTTCTGAGATTTTTGACTTTTGATTAGACTAGAAATCTGAGCACAGTGTTGAGATAATGGGGTCTTTTATGATAGCTTGATGTTGGTATTTTGTCGTTCTTGAAGTGTGTTCGCTGTAATATTCTTCATAACTTCTCCTTCTAGTTATCGAGGTGAGGATTTCCTCACTTTTGGATGAAGTGCTCCTTTACAGAGATCTTATTTTGTGATGTTTGTCTTGTGTGTTACCCTGAAACGGCCCGTCAGAGCGTGTGTGTGACTGAAATCAGGTAACGCTGGTGGTGGGGCGACTGTGTGTGTTTCTTCCTCCTCCTTCACCCTCCTCTCCTCTCGTCTGGCCAGGCCTCAGATCGCTGTAGGGCTGAACCTGATAGCCCATGTTGAGCGTAAAGTCTGTCTTCATCCTGAGCCGGAGAGAGCAAACAAAGAGGCCTTACAGTGCTCCGAGGGATAGATTAGAGAGAGCGAGACAGGGGCCCCTGAACTGGCCCTCGCTCGGGGTCATTGTTCAGGCAGGAGCCACAGTAACAAACTCTTTCCTTTTGCTCTCGGCACACACACAAGCTTTTGAAGTTCAGCACAAAGATGCTGTGTGGGACGGAACAAAAAAAGGACATGTAAATGAGTGTGAGTGAGTGAGTGAGTGAGTGAGTGAGTGAGTGAGTAAATGAGTGAGTAAATGAGTGAGTAAATGAGTGTGTGTGAGGTTAAATTCACAGGTGCAGGAAATGAGCCACCAACATTATGACATGCAGGTGATGTAATTTCCTTGACGATATGTAGCATGTGTTTCACTTTGACCTGCTTTGTAACTCTAAAATGGATCTGTGTAAGGTTTTGTAGTTGATTACAGTTAAATGTGTTAGTGTCAACGCTGTTTGCTTTCACACCATCACTGATATCACACAAGCTTTCAGACTCACTGCGTCGTCTGGAGGGATTTCTGAATGTCATCTAGTTTTTCAATTTTCTAAAGAAAACGTAAGTGTTGCTTGCAAAACTCTCTGTCATTATGCAAGGTGTTTGAGATGTTTTGCCAGGGCTTTCCTACGGAATTCTGTTTTGTTAAGATATTTGGCTGGGTGTTTCTAGGGTATTCTGGGTGGTTTCTATGGTGTTTCTATGTGTTTGGGTGGTTGCCAGAGTGTTTCTATGGTATTCTAGGTGGTAAATTAGGTGTTGCTAGGTGTTTGGGTGGTTGCCAGGGTGTTTCTATGGTACTCTGGGTGGTTACTAGGGCATTGCTAGGTGTTTGCATAGTTGCCAGGCTGTTTCTATGGTATTCTGGGTGGTTACTTGGGTGTTGCTACTGTATATGTTTAGGTGGTTGCTAGGGTGTTTCTTTGATATTCTGGGAGGTTACTAGGGCATTGATAGGTGTTTGGGTGGTTGCAAGGGTGTTTCTAGGGTATTCGCTAGATATTTGTGTGGTTGCCATGGTATTTCTGGGTATTCAGGGCGTTAACTAAGGAATTGCTAGGTGGTTACATAGTTGCCAGGGTGTTTCTTTTGGTATTCTGGGTGGTTACTTGGGTGTTGCTATGTGTTTGGGTGGTTGCCAGGGTGTTTCTAGGTTATTGTGAGTGTTTACTAGGGCATTGCTAGGTGTTTGTATAGTTGCCAGGGTGTTTTTATGGTATTTATTTGGTAACTTGGGCTTTGCTAGATGTTTAGGTGGTTTCCCAGGTGTTTTATGCTATTCTGGCTTGGTTACTAGGGCATTGCATAGTTGCCATGGTGTTTCTATGGTATTCAAGGAGGTTACTTGGGTGTTGCTAGGTTTTCATTGAGGTGTTTAGGTGGTTGTCAAACGGTTGTCCAGCACGTGAAAATGGTGCATCTGATCACTCAGTAAAATAACAGCACACCTCACCTCATCAACACAAATTATTTGAGGAAGCATTCATGCACTCATTCATGAAGCACCAACACTAATGATGATTGTGAAGTGATTATGAAGTGATTTGAAAGCGCAAACTCACATATGAGTAATAGTAGTAGTGATGGTCGACTTAGCAAACACAATATTGAAGTGTATTGAAATGAATCGCTGTAGTAGCAGACAGGAAAAGAGCAAAACAGGGAAGATCGAGTCTGCTTTTTCATTTAAATGTGTCACCTTTTTTATTTTAGGGTTGTAGATCAGAACAAGGTAGAAGTAGGAAAAGACCGAGAGCAAAAGAGAGAGAGAGAGTAAGAGAGGGGAAAAGCACAAGGAAAACTGATGCCCTTTCCTCCAGCTAAATTAACAGGAATCAGCGTGGAAAACAATCCGAGCCGGGAATGAAAGGGGGTGGAACCATTAAAATGCGCCCGGGGCGATGGACTGCGCCCAGTATCACTAAAAATGCTCTCACTACAGATGTGCAGGCAGGCTTACAGGCAAACTCTGCTCTTGTTCTATAGCTACAATTAAAATCAACCTCCCTGCCAAAAAATTGGATGGTAGAAAGAGAGAAAAGCAGACATGAACATCAAAGACAGATTGAAATGTGTAGTCAGTAATAAGAATGGTCTCCAAGCCCCGCGGTTCTCTCACGGTCCTCTTGTTAATGAGAATTTTTGACCTCTGGTTTGTAAGTTAAACTTGTAATCTTGGTTAATGAAGTAAATCAATCCCAACTTGGAGTGAGCAGCCTTTCCTTCCATGCAGCCTCTCTGTATCCTCGCCTTCTTTCGCTCGTCTTTTTCTTCTCCTCCCATCTTTCCCAGCCTGAGTAAATGCGGGCAGATCTTTCAGCCAGACAAACAGGAAGGCCACGGGTGTGTTGTCTCTCTCTCTCTCTCTGTGTGTGTGTGTGACGTCTACTTGGCGAGGCGTTTCATTTTGTTGCATAGTTAAAAGGGCTGGTGGAGGGACACAGTGACAAGAACCAGAGTTTGTGTTTGACCCCTGCGTTTATTCACTATGCTGTGCTTTTTACCGAGTTCATGTTCACATTTTACTAAACATTTATTTTTATCACATTTCTGTTGAAACCAAAAATACAAGATCTTGACCAAAAATGTACGCATGATAAATGCTGGCCATTGCCAACGTGTTTCTAGGGTATTATGCGTGGTTTCTAGGGCATTGCTAGGTGTTGGCATAGTTGCTAGGGTGTTTCTATGGTATTCTGGGTGGTTTCTATGGTGTTACTAGGTGTTTGGGTGGTTGCCAGGGTGTTTCTAGAATATTCTGGGTAGTTGCTAGGGTGTTTCTAGGGTGTTCTGGGTGGTTTCTAGGGCATTGTTAGGTGTTTGCATAGTTGCCAGGATGTTTCTATGGTATTCTGGGTGGTTTCTATGGTGTTACTAGGTGTTTGGGTGGTTGCCAGAGTGTTTCTAGTATATTCTGGGTAGTTGCTAGGGTATTGTTATGTGTTTGGGTGGTTGCAAGGGTGTTTCTAGGGTATTCTGTGTGGTTACAAGGGCATTGCTAGGTGTTTGCATAGTTGCCAGGGTGTTTCTATGGTATTATGCGTGGTTTCTAGGGCATTGCTAGGTGTTGGCATAGTTGCTAGGGTGTTTCTATGGTATTCTGGGTGGTTTCTATGGTGTTACTAGGTGTTTGGGTGGTTGCCAGGGTGTTTCTAGAATATTCTGGGTAGTTGCTAGGGTGTTTCTAGGGTATTCTGGGTGGTTTCTAGGGCATTGTTAGGTGTTCGCATAGTTGCCAGGATGTTTCTATGGTATTCTGGGTGGTTTCTATGGTGTTACTAGGTGTTTGGGTGGTTGCCAGAGTGTTTCTAGTATATTCTGGGTAGTTGCTAGGGTATTGTTATGTGTTTGGGTGGTTGCAAGGGTGTTTCTAGGGTATTCTGGGTGGTTACAAGGGCATTGCTAGGTGTTTGCATAGTTGCCAGGGTGTTTCTATGGTATTCTGGGTGGTTACTAGGGCATTGCTAGGTGTTTGCATAGTTGCCAGGATGTTTCTATGGTATTCTGGGTGGTTTCTATGGTGTTACTAGGTGTTTGGGTGGTTGCCAGAGTGTTTCTAGTATATTCTGGGTAGTTGCTAGGGTATTGTTATGTGTTTGGGTGGTTGCAAGGGTGTTTCTAGGGTATTCTGTGTGGTTACAAGGGCATTGCTAGGTGTTTGCATAGTTGCCAGGGTGTTTCTATGGTATTCTGGGTGGTTACTAGGGCATTGCTAGGTGTTTGCATAGTTGCCAGGATGTTTCTATGGTATTCTGCGTGGTTTCTATGGTGTTACTAGGTGTTTGGGTGGTTGCCAGAGTGTTTCTAGTATATTCTGGGTAGTTGCTATAGGGTATTGTTAGGTGTTTGGGTGGTTGCAAGAGTGTTTCTAGGGTATTCTGTGTGGTTACAAGGGCATTGCTAGGTGTTTGCATAGTTGCCAGGGTGTTTCTTTGGTATTCTGGGTGGTTACTTGGGTGTTGCTAGGTGTTTGGAAGTTGTGATCAAGAGGTGCATTGGTTTTTGCTCAAAAACTTGTATTGTGAATTTAATTTTCCTCCAGCACATCCCAAAGTCTTTTAGTGAATTTAAGGTCTGGACTCAAAGGAGCCAATCATGTGTGAAAATGATTCTTCATTCTTTCACAATCTGAGCCTGATGAATCTGGACAGTGTCCTCCTGGAATATGGCCACGATCTGTCTTCCTACATAGTTGTTAAAGAAATGAAAAGCTACACACTCCATCAATCAGGGTTAGAAGAACTGTTGCCAAACATATAGAAACATAATAATCACTGCAATAATCATCCAATCATTGACTCTTAAGCATTTGAATATTTAAATCCAAACTGTGACTTTTTTGGCCGGCATTATAAGCTTACATATTGTGGCATATTGCTGTAAAAAGCAGACAGAACATGCAAGTTTGACATTTGCAATCTTGTTTTTAGGGAAAGTGAACAAATGCATAGCTTCCTTCTAAATGAAAACCAGACAATGTGACAATGTGATTCACGTCTGACATGTTTGTTCTCATCTGTCTGCAAATGTTTGTGAGGCTTTTGCAAACAACAGTACAATTACAATTTCACGCACAGCGACGACAGATAATGCTTGTGGATTTTTTAACTCGATGGTGATTCCAGTAACCAGAAGAAGATGGTAATACACACATGTGCGTTTTAGATCCGTTTGAGGTCAATGATCTGAGACTCGATAAAAATCGTCTGTTCATTGGTTTTCCACACACACTGACCTGCGCGGACACGCACGCCTGTCAGACCAGGTCACACACAACGTCTTTACATGACTCATTTCATTCGGATGTGTTTTTCTTTATTATTTTTTAGTGCATGAGTGTGTTCCTGTCGGCGGCACCACACCCACCCGATCCATGTGAAGCCAACAGCATCAAATAAACAATATTCAGGAAAAATTATACCAAATGAAAAACATCATTCACTGACGTTACTGTGTTTCAGCTTTCCAAACCCTCCGTCCAGCTCACATATTCCACTGTTTTTGTGTACATATTTTCATGCATGCTCACAAAGCGGAAGATTCCTCGTCCGTTTATGTTTCTCGGCTGCTTTGGTCTGAAGGTTCGGCTCTGTTAAGAACACCTCACATCCGTGGAAAACGCCCTCAGTGGTTTTCCGGAGCCCAAGAGGAAGAGAGATGAAGGCACTATACATCACTGAGGAAAGGGCCGTTTAGTGCCACGGTTTTCCCTATGGTCCTGTAGAGCGCTGGGGCGACTGGCCTTCGGAAAGCTCGGGACAATAATGCTCTGTATCCCGCCTGGAGAACCGCCAGTTCGAATGGGTCAGATGCATTATACTTAATAATATATTGGCATTTTTGTATAGTATGCCAAGATGAAAAATTATGCAACAGGGAGCATAAGAGATGTTCATTTTAGCACGCTTGAAAATTAAGTAACACTTCACAATTAGGTCTCGTTTGTTAACATGAACTAAATATGAGCAATATATTTTTACAGCATTTATTTACCTTTGTTAATGTTATTTAATAAAAATACAGTTTCCATTTATCAGTTGAAACAATAATGTCCATTGTCAATTAAAGTTAACTGAGGTTTCATTTGTTAAAATTAATGGACAATGGATATTATTGTTTCAACTGATGTTTGCAAAACTGTATATTTATCCACTTTTTTAGTGCAAAGTTTCACTGGAAGCGATATGGAGAATCCCAGAGTTTGCAGGCTTGAAAATTAGTACAGATTTGTGGTTATTGAGCATATATATATGTATATATATATATATATATATATATATATATATATATTAGGGCTGTCAGTTTAACGCATTATTAACGGCGTTAACGCAAACCCATTTTAACGGCGTTATTTTTTTTATCACGCGATTAACGGTCTCTTTGTCCTAGCAAACTTTGTAGTTTTTTCACATGCTTTTGCAACAGGACGCGGCATGCGTCCTGATCCATTTTTGGCGTCTCGCGCTCGTCATCCACTCAAAGCCGGCTCACAAGCCGAAACGTGTGTTTGCGGCGTGCCTGTTGTTTTGTTTACGGTCTAGATCCGCTTGCTCTTTGATCGAAGAAGCAACAGAACGTCCTCGCGCTGCGCAAGCCATTGAAATCAATGGGTTTCAGAGCGCAGCGCGAGGACGTTTTGTGCCGCACACACTCGTTTGGCTTGCGAGCCGGCCAAATAGTAGGCCTAACGTTACGTTTTGAGTGGATGACGAGCGCGAGATGCCGAAATTGATGCCTGAAGATTCTGAATGGAAAGATTACTTTTAAAAAGTTGCCAAATTGTCCCATTTACAAGACCAAGTGATCTGTGTTTTGTTGTTGTGAACTGAGCTATCATCATTGCAGCACGTCTGAAACACCACTTGATGATGGCAAAGCAAACACACACACAGAGATGATGCGAATTCTCCACCCCCTCGTCAATATCAGGACCTCGTCAGTATTTCTTTCACTCTATTATTGATAGACAGAGTTACATTGTGTGAGAGATTATTTATATATGTGTGAAATTCAGCACTATTCCAATGTTATTTTCAATAATAATAATAATAATAAAAACATTTGCACTAAACAAGCCAATCCACTTTTCCATGTTGATAAGAGCATTAAAATGAGAAAAAAATAATGTAACAAAAAGAAATCAAAAGACTAGATAAATATATAAAATAGATAAAAATAGATAAAATGTGCGATTAATGCGATTAATCGCGAGTTAACTATGACATCAATGCGATTAATCGCGATTAAATATTTTAATCGTTCGACAGCACTATATATATATATATATATATATATATATATATATATATATATATATATATATATATATATATATATATATACAGTATATCATGGAATATAAATGAAAATATAAATCTAAGGCTATATACATGTGCATATATAAATATAAATATATATATATATTATATAGACATGCATAACCACAAATCTGTACTAATATTCAAGCCTGCAAACTCTGTGATTCTCCATATTGCTTCTAGTGAAACTTTGCACTAAAAAGTGGTTAAATATACAGTTTTGACAACAAAGTTGACCCTGAGGGGAAGTACAGATACTCATCTTAAAGAAATTAATTACCTCCCTTGTTAATCTAGATATAATTAAGTTTCTGAAGAATGAATATCACTTCAGATTTGCCATGGAGACGCCACGGCACCAAAGCCAAATCTAGAACTGGTCAGGGATGATGGGATATCCTTCTGATACATTCCCACGGCCCGTCCCACGCTTGTCTGGGAATACATCATCCATACTGCTATGAATCAGAGATTACATTAACACTAGGAGACCTGAGGAACACTTCACCCCAGATCTGAAGAAAACCTTTACTTTATTTTAGAGGCGTGAATGGTGTTGTCCATGTCACTTAAGTCTTTATTTATTTATTCATATTTGGCTTATACTGCACAGATGTGTCCAATCAGAAGCTCTTGATACTCGAAGTTTATTGGCTTTTAAATCTAAAAAACATTCACAAGCTCTTTCAATAGGAAATACACTGTTCAAAAGTTTAGTTTCAGTGTGATTTTTTAAAATGTTTTTGAAAGAATTCTTTTATGCTCATCATAACTGCATTTATTTAATCAGAAAATACAGTAAAAACAGTGAAATATTATTACAATTTAATATAACTGTTTTCTATGTGAATATATAGTAAAGTGTAATTTATTCCTGTGATTAAAGCTGAAATTTTCAGCATCATTACTCCAGTCTTCAGGGTCACATGATCCTTCAGAAATGACTCTAATATGATGATTTGATGCTCAAGAAACATTTATGATTATTATCCATGTTGAAAATTGTTGTGCTGCTTCATATTTCAGTGGTAAATTTTAGACATCTTTTTAAAATCTAATGTTACATTATAAAAGTCTCTTTTGATCAATTTAATACACCTTAAATAATAAAAGTATACATTTAAAAAAAATCATATTAATCCTAAACTTTTGAATAGCAGTGTACACACTGTAAAAAAATATTGTTGTTTTAACTTAAAAAATTAAGTAACCTGGTTGCCTTAATTTTAAGTTGAAATGGAAAAATTGAGTTAATACAATGGAGGAGATTGATTTAATCATCAGAAACTCAAAATATTATGTTATATGAACTACATAAATTATTTAAGTTAATTTGACAAAATAATTTTTTTACAGTGTATAAATACAGGAAAAAAACTTTTTTTTAATTTGCAATTAACTCTTTTTCATTCTCACATTATTTTCATAACAATTACTCTTATTCTGTAATGCAAAATACTATATATACAAAACAAATTATTTAAATGGTAACGTATTCATACATTGTGATAGTATTTGTACTTCCAACAAAAATCTGATTTAAATCACATTTAATTGCATTTTTACTGTAATCAAGTTGAAAAAAATAATTTTACATTTAGAGTATAATAAGAATTACTCAATCTATATGCATTACAGTAATGCGATTGTAGAGGGGAAATGTATTTAGTAAGTAAGTGATTATGCATCTTGCGAATTATCTTTATTTTCTTGCGGTCTTGATGTGTTTTATTTAGTGGTGACGTTTGCTCGCCCTGAACACCAGCGCTGTGCGTCTGTTTCCGTCGTGTTTGACGCTGGTTGTTTGTACGGTGCACTAGAGGCCATTGAGTCTTCTGAAGCGAATATGACTGGAATCTGAATCCAGCCGGGCGTAACTCACCCCAGGATCTACTTCCCATCATCCTTCGGAAATGTACTTAGAGTCGGCGCTCTCTCGCTTCTGTGAAATTAGCCGCGGTCTCGTCTGAGCTCTGCTACATTGTGACATTACTGCAAAACAGTTCTGTGTTGCTCTCTATTAAAGAATGTTGTTTCTTTTTGATTTTATTATTTGTGTCAGCTACGTTCTGCTGGTGGAAAGGTTGATGCCTGGGGACACGAGCAAGTGAAAATGCTGGAATGATCTTTCATTAAAGGCTGCCAGTGGAGGAGGAAATCTTAGATGGAAAGAGACGTGAAAATGTATGGCGTTAACACACACACCAAACTGCGTCTGATTCACGTTTCTTGTCTATTCAAAAACACATGTATCAGTATTTTGAGTGGCCAAGTTGAATTGATTTTTATAATCAAACTGGGGAAATGAGTTAGCGCAACCAAATTCAGTTTCACCTTTACACCTTTCTCCAGAAAATCATCACCACATAGCCTATTTATTTTTGGCTAGAGCTCAGAGCGGACGTGGCGATTCTGGAAGTGACTTTTAATTTGTCGGGCCTTCGGTCGCTGCGTTAGGGGAAGGCTTGATTAAAAAGAGGAGCACCATATTGTTTGCAGATGGAGGCGCTTCAGGAGGAGTTGTAATTAAATTTCTGCATAGAGATGACAGGCCAAACTCAGCACCTGTCTGGCACCCTCGACCGGAGAGGAGAACACGTTCCCAAATCCCGCTTTGGAATTCTTCTGAAACCTTTTCTGCGAACGGAATGGAACAATCATTCATGTTGCGTGACCTCATCGGCTGTAATGCGGGTCAAATGGCCAATTGAAACGAATCGTCCTAAAATAATTTGTTTTCCAGTACAAATATCATTCTTAAATCCAGATTCAATGACTCGGGAACCAAACTGACTACACTCTAAAAAATGCTGGGTTGTTGCAACCCAAATCTGGGTCAAATATGGACAAAACCCAAATGTTGGGTTAAAAACGCAATTAAAAAATGAACAGTTGAAAGTGAAAGTTGAAGTTGGGTTAAAATTTTATATGACATTTTTAACCCAACATTTGGGTTTGTCCAAACCAACCCAGCATCATTTAGAATGTACTGAAGAAATAATAAGCTATCAAAATAAAATGAGTTTATGCTTAAAACAAGATCTACCAGTGGGATCTGAAAAACTCAGATTGTTATTATAATGCCACAGACAGATATTTATCTTGTTTTAAGCAAAAAATCTATTTTTATGCATTTTGTTCAGAAAAGACTCTTATTACACAAATAAATGGATCTTGATTTAAAAATGTTTATATAGTTGTCGAGAACACATTCCGAAATTCCACTTTGGAATTCTTCTGAAACATTTTCTGCGAATGAAATGGAACTTTGAGCATCACTCTTGTTGCATGACCTCATCGGCCGTAATGCAAGTCAAATGGGCATTTCAAAGGAATCGCCCCAAAATTATTACTTATTCTTGTTTTTCAGTACAAATATCATTCTTAAATCCAGATTCATTGGCTTGGGAAGCAAAATGACTCCTGAAGAAGTAATATAGTAGGCTATCAAAATAAAGTGAGTTTTATGCTTAAATCAAGATCTGCCAGTGGGGTCAGAAAAACTCAGATTGTTATTTAGGCAAATATTTATCTTGTTTTAACCTTAAATGGTCTTCGTTTCCTGTTTACACTTCTGGGCTTCGGGGTCTATACGACCCCAACGATTGATCGAGTAATTGTACAAAAAATATACATTTTTAATCATAAAAATATTCATTAATGCTGTGTTTTTGGAGATATAAAGTACTTTTGTATCCATATACCACACAATTCCTCAACTACACCATTAGCTTGCACATGAAATATTATTTTTTATGATACATTGCATTTATGCTCTAGGACTAGGCCTTCATTTCTGTGTAAAAATTTTCAGATTTATGATGGATTTTTTTTTGACACATTTCCCATTCATTTCAATGTGGGGTCATATTGACCTCGAAGACCAGAAATGTAAACATTTTTTTTACATACCTTCAGAACAACCGAATCAAGCCCAGTTTTTTGTGTTTATAGATAGATAATGTATGAAAAGTCACAAAATCTTTTTTTTATTAAGTAAAAGTCGATTGGGGACCGTATAGGCCCCATTACCCGAAAGACTTGGCATCTTATGCCACAAATGCATGTATCTTTATTTAATACCGTTTATATTTCCATACCGATTCTGAATTCTGAATGAGAAAGCATGTTTTACAGTAATGGTTAGTTTGAGTTTTGCCCGTGAAAGCCTGGCTCTGTGTAATTAGGTCAGTCGTTTAGTGCATTAATGAGGGTTAATTGCACGGCGTCTGATCTGTGCTCTCGCCAC
Organism: Hybognathus amarus; assembly: GCA_030378365.1. NCBI lineage: Eukaryota > Metazoa > Chordata > Actinopteri > Cypriniformes > Leuciscidae > Hybognathus > Hybognathus amarus. The sequence continues at coordinate 68,338 of JAQIUQ010003335.1, forward strand.
ACATGAGCTGGGTTTCCATATACCTCCTCCAGTATAAATGCCCATTCATACGCTCCTTTTCCTGTTTAAAGCAGCACCAGTGATCCGCTTCCTAGCGTGTGATATGTTTTTAATAAAACACACTCGACGCGTCCAGCCAAATTCCCCTTTAAAGTAGCAACTAAAACAACAAATCTCCCGTAATCTCCTGCAGTGTTCGAGCACGCTGTGTTTTGATGCGACGTGTTTCGGGTGGAAAAACATGGCGCTGCTAAAATTAGCCGAAGAGAAGGCTGGAGTGAATAAACAAGCCGATCCATTAGCGTGGACGGGTTATTGGCTTATTTCGCCTGTTCTGAGGGCAGCCCATTAAAAGTGGTAATGTGTGCCCGCAGCTCTGCCCGAGGGACCCGTAGGAGGCCAGGGAGGAACATTTCACATGCATCAGGCGCCTGAATTAAATAGACCAATGTTCCCTAAAAAGACTGAAGTACATCTCTTTCTGATGTGCGTCTCGGGCAAAAAAAAAAAAATTCATTGATCTTGGAATGTCCCTTGGCAATTATAAAATATTAAATCCAAGTCACACTTTTTGGCTCAGCTTAATTCCTCCTCTCTCTCTCTCTCTTTTTCTCCATCTCTCGCTCGCTCTCCCGCTGTTCATTCCTTCCTCCATTTGATCAGTTTTAAAAAGTTTGCAATGTTTTGTAATGGAAAGAATCCCAGTAGTGCCGACCCGATTAATGTGTTGTTGTTTTTTATCAGTTTTGGCAGCGGATGTCACAAAAGGTTGTGTGTGAGATGCTAAACATCACCGTCGCGAGGTCTGCGTCTTCCGCGTCCTATGAGACGTCTGTGGCTAATTGGCCAGATAATTAAATTTAACCGTGATCTTAATAAATATATTCAGCCTGCTGTTTGACGGGCCGCACAGTTCATTAGAGCCGGTGTGTGTTTGTGATTCGGGGAATTAAGATTTCTGAATCGATCACTGAATGTGTAATCCGTGCGCAGGGATTCCTGCTTTTCCTCGGATCCGCATGCTAAGAGCCGTTTACCTCACGGCCTGATGAGGGATTTTATTTAGAAGACTAATTAACTCTCACATTCCCAGTGTTTTCTTTTCCCTCGCTGCCTTTTCTTTTGGCTAAACAATACGTCATTTTGACTCATGCAATGTGGCGTTGTACTAAATGAACTTGGGTTGTGCATCGAAAGGTTTTGTAAATACATTTATGGTGTAATTAATATGTATGTGAACATGTTAAATGTGTTTGGCTTGTTCACAAATGCTGTTGTAAACCTACAAATGAATGAACTCAAATAAGCATGTCAGATTGCTTGTTTTTGTTTCTGTGTGTGTGTGTGTGTGTGTGTGTGTGTGTGTGTGTGTGTGTGTCGCTGACTGAAACCTGCAGATGGTAATTATAAAGCGTGATACACCATCAAACAAACATTCAAACGCTCTTATTTTCCGCACCAGCCCGAATCACCCAACTTCTCTTTTCTACGTCTGTCATATTTTTGTGTGAAGAACCCAGACATGTATTTTTTAACAATCCATAAATTATGTATTCTGAGCCGTAATGAACACCGTCTGAGTGATGCTCTCTGTGATCTCGCTCTGAAGAGGATCTGATATTTCCTTCACCATCACACTGTTCATTACGTGTTGGGTGAATGCGTCTTAAATGTGCACGGATATTTTGCGTGATACTGTTAAGATTAAGAATATAAGGCCAATATTATAATCTATACTATTTTAAACTCAGTATAATCTAAAAACATTAGTCTTATAGGCTATACGTGTTTTAAATCTGTACTGTTGACACTTAAAACAGAATTCTGGTTTTCGAACAGGTTTCCAGGCCACTCCCCCTGTCTGCTATTGGTCAGTGAGGAAGATAGCCACGCCCCCAGACCATGTTTTGTTGCTGTAATGCTCACACAAGCTTTTTTACATTGTGTGTTCTTCACTGATAATGATTTTATGGTGAAGTAAATACTACAGAAAAAAAACAATGTAATTTACATGAAAAAAGTTAGTTCAGGCAAGAATTTAAAAAAATAAGTAAGTTCTATAGCAGTACTCACAATCGTGTAGAAATAAAAGCGTAAATATCAACATTATAAAATTAAGTGAACTTCTGGTGTTCCCATCATGTACTGGGCCATGAATAATTAATGAGGTTTGTTTTTCACTGTTTTCCAGCTGTATTTACACTATTTTATCATTGCTTTTGTTGTTAGGATTAGTCATTTGCCATTTTGTGACATTTGGAGTTCTTTTTCTACTTAAAATGACACATTCAAACACAAAAACGATCAAATGTTACCGTTATTGTGTTTTGTCTACCAAGTATTGAGGTCCGCGTTCACACATTCAATATCATAGATGAAAATGTGATAACACTCACTATAAGTATTGATTACTTCAACATTTCTGAGTTAATCTTAAACTTAAAAAGTGTGGTCTAATTCAATGTTATATTGTTTGAGTGAAATGTTGTAAAAAGAAAAATTCAAATAAATAATATAGATATTACTTAACCTTTAATTAGCTAAATAAAAATTACTCAATTTCTTATGTTACTTTTACTTTAATTTTATGTGTGAAATTTACTCAAAAAATATCTGTGCAAAAACTTACATTAAAAAGTAAAGTAAATTTTACTCATTGTTTTATAGGAATGTAGTTACATAACACAAAAAAGACACCACTTTTAAAACACAATGTGAAAATGAGTGTTTTGGCTAATGGATAACATAATGCATATCAGTTGTAAGTTATAGATGCATCTCTTTAAATGCCTATAATCAATCATGCGTTCTTAAATAGCGCTTAAAATGTTTGTTTCTAAAATGTTTAAATCTTTGCATTAATTTGAGTTAGTTAGTGCTGCCATATGGCAATAGCCAAAAACAATGAAATATCTAGTGCATAAATAAACTATTTGGTAACAGTATCATGCACTCCTGGTCTACATGTCATCACACATATGCTCATAATTACGTGGCATTGATTGTGTTTGCACACACCTCCATGATTGACAGGTCTCTTATGGGTGGTCTGGCACAAAAAGCTTGTGTGTATTCGAACCGAATTTATTGCTTTCTCTCTGGGCACAAAATCCTGCTTTATTCGTGAACTTTGTGTTTTATTGCATGCAGAAAAATAATCTGAGGTTTTATTATCTGTCTAAACTCCTATTGTATGCACATATCCGTGCGTTAGTTCTTTCTCAGTGTGTGTGTTTGTGTTGTGAAGCTGTTTGGATATTAGACGAAGCTTTAGGTGTTTTCCACGATGCCGCTGGGCTTCCCCGCCCATAGTCCCGCCTCAGGTACAGGAAGACTTCAGCACTTCCTCCTGCAAACTTGTGCAATTATCACTGCAAGTGTAGATTTAAAGCGAGTCAATATGTAGATAAGGTTTGCACATACATACAAAGGAAGTGGGGTTTGGTGTGTAAAGCGATGCAGGTGCGAGGCGTCCCGCCGGCCTTCTGTGATCTCACTGATGAAACCGGCTTAGTTTTCAGCACTTAACACATCTACTGATATGATAGTGTTTTGAATCACGGTTTTGCAACTTTTATACTGTAAATGAAACAATCTAAAGATGTTGAGGACTTCAGTTGTCATGCATCACTTTGATTGCCACATGCACTGCCACAAAAAGATGACTTTGATATTTTAGTTGCGTAGATGTTTACTACCGGTCAAAAGTTTTTTTTGTGGAAATAAGTCTCTCCTGCTCACCAAGGCTGCATTTATTTGATCAATAATAGAGAAAAAACTGTGAAATATTACATGTTTAAAATAGCTGTTTTCTATGTAAAGTGTAATTTATTCTCAGCATCATTACTTCAGTCTTCAGTGTCACAAAATCCTTCAGAAATCACTCATTTCTACTTATTATCAATGTTAAAAACAGTTGTGATTCTTCATATGTTTGTGGTAACCATCATAGATTTTTTTCCAGGATACTTTAATGAATAGAAAGTTCTAAAGCATTTATTTGACATAGAATCTGTTGATCAATTTAATGCATCTTTGCTAAAAAAAAGTAGTTTCTTTTTTTTTTACTTTATTTTTGTACGGAAGCGTATTGCATTCACTTGAAGAAAAAAAATCTACTCTGTTTTTCTGAATTAACAAGTTAATTATCTCACAATTATGAGATCATTTTTCTTGGAAAATAGTTTTTGCTCTGTTTTTTTCTGAGTTAACGAGTTAGTTTTTCATGGAAATTTTTTTTGCTCTGTTTTTTAAAAATCTATGAAAAATTAACTCGTTAATTCAGAAAAACAGAGCAAAAACTTTTTCTCATGAAAAATTAACTTGTTAATTCAGAAAAACAGAGCAAAACCTTTTTTCCATGAAATATTATCTTGTAGTTCTGAGATAATTCACTTGTAAATTCAGAAAAACAGAGTAGATTTTTTTTCTTCAAGTGAAGTGACATTGATAATAATCATAAATGTTTCTTGATCATCAGATCATCATATTAGAGTGATTTCTGAAGGATCATGTGACACTGAAGATGCTGAAAATACAGCTTTGATCACAGGAATAAATTACACTTTACTATATATTGACATAGAAAACACTTATATTAAATAGTAATAATATTTCACTGTTTTTACTGTATTTTCTGATTAAATAAATGAAGAGTTCAGATGCAAAAGCCTCTAAGTGCCATTTGAAATTTTCTTCTAAAATTACCATTTTTATCAAGCTTGTATATTTAAGTTCAGTAATTTCACTTAAATGACAATTAATAGGTAATCTTCATTGCCATTTAAGTGAAATTACTGAACTTAAATATACAAGCTTGATAAAAACGATCATTTTAGAAGAAAATTTCAAATGGCACTTAGAGGCTTTTGCATCTGAACTCTTCAAATGCAGTTTTGATGAGCATAAGAGACTTCTTTCAAAAACATCACATGAAAAAACTTAACAATATTTTTTGATCAAATAAATGCAGGTTTGGTGAACATGAAAAACGTTTTTAAAAAGAATAATATGTACCTAATGTGTTTGAAATAGTTTGTGATCGTGACTTAATGGGATTCATTTCCATTCAGTCATTGTGCTAAATGAATAAATGCATTCTTCTCTGTGAAATCGTCAGTCTGCGCGAACGGACTCAGATGATTTACACATGAAACGTCTGACCTGCTGAACACGGCTCCGGCGGCTGCGGCGTCTGTAGAGTTGAGGAACATTAATGCGACTCGTATGAAACGGCCTTAAGAGTCTTTGTTCTTTTTGGGACACAATCACATTAAACATGACTGTTATCGCATCAACAAAAGTTTGAGAAGTCGACGACCTAACGGATCTGTCCCGGTAGTGCAAACGGTTTGACTCTTTCTGAAGCGTTTTAAAATGTTCATGAGCTCTCCGTGGTGTGTGTGCATACGTTATTCATTTGGAGTGAGATGTTTTGTGTGACACGTTTGACAGCTCTGTGCGCTTCGTTGTCTTGATGTGTCGCCACATCAGCGTTAAAGAAAGTTTTGATTCTCTGGGTCCCCCGCATTCACGCTCAAAAATAACTCTTGTGTGCAGCGCTTTCCCGTAACGACCCTATTAGAGATTGTTTTCCTTCTGTCAGGTCACCCTTGTTGGAGGTTCTTGGGTTAAGATGTTTTTCTGCCAAAGACATCAAAAAGTGTTTGGGAACCTCCATCGCTCTTTTAACTCGCCACAAAGGCTTGCGTTGTTATCTTTAGCTCCTCCTTCAATTTGGCAAGCGCGGATTAAACTTTAAAACGACTCCCCACCACGGCGCTTAACACGAGGACGGCAAAACCAACAAGGCCTCATTAGTGGGATCAGCATTTAGACTTGATACTCATTACGCCGACATCCCGAACGAACTCTAATTGGGTTCGTTTTGCATGTGAAACGCTTTCAATTTTTAATGTGCCACTTTTTTAAAGTTGCCAAAGATGGTCTTCTTTTAATGGGCTGTGAGTTTTTGTGCGTTGAGTCAGAGGAGATCGGGGTCAACGCGGACGGCGATGGAAAATGCCGTGATTGGCTCTCATGTGTTTGGGGTCGTGTTCCCCTGTTTATCTTCACGCAACTCTGTCGGCCGAGCGGTTCTGCTCAAAAGAGTTTGTTTCCAGAAACCCGCTCTGTTTATAGGAATAAATAGTCGGTTCTGAGAGAAACTTTCTGATCTCTCCCCGAACGAACTTCCAGTTAATTATAGTTCCTGCTCAATTTCACTGTGTTCCCCTTAAAACTTGTGTTTGCTAGAAAAATAAAGACTGCTAATTAGCCCTTTTGTTCAAGTTGTTGCTCTCAGGCTCTGAAAAGCGAGGGACGGGAAAGTTTCCTGAGCGAGGAAAGTTTGTTTGCCAGGGAAGTTTGGGGGCGATGACCCCTTCGGAGATGTGCTCGGGAAGCGCTTTCATCCCGAGCCGTAACCTGTGGACGCTCCGACTCAAGGCGATCGCAATTGCAGCTTTGTCTACTAATTAGAAAATTCCTGACCTCCAGCGAGATGTTTTAATTATGTGTTGTGTCAACGAGTTTGCAGATTTAATCCACACTCTTGAGTGGGTGTGCAGACCAACCGGCACATCTCTCTCTCTCTCTCTCTCCTGTCCGTCGCACATGACCTCGTGGCCGTTATACATCGCCATGTTTGTTTTCACTTGCTTAAGTAGCCAAACAAGATGCCGTTTATGTGGGTGTGAAGCGAGACGGTGCGACAGAGCTTCTCTGTGTCTGTGAGTCAGGAGAGGAAGGTAGGAAAGGGTTAAGGAGCGAGTGAGAGGCGATGCTGAGAGCGGCTGCTGGAGAACATAGCCGTGTTCGTGCGAAGGCAAGTCATTTCCCGAAACACTGCAGACACTGCGCCTCGGGCGCTCTGAAACCTTTGGAGACCAAAATGGCTTGCAGGAGTTAGAAGTAATAAGGTGTTTTTTTTTTTCGCCTTCTTTCTCCTTGACTGAAATTCTGCAGTTGCTATGCATCGCCATGGCTGTGTTTTTCCTTGTGTTTTATGTCAGGCATTAAAATGCTTACCAGCCCGCCATTTTTGAGATTTGTTTGCTCTTTAGTTGGGCAGTGAATTGCAGTTGTTTGTTTTGAATGTAATTCTGCCATTTTTCATCAAGAATCAGACGAGCTCGACTCTCTCTCCCCCCTTGTGTTTTCTCTTTTCCAGTATTTACACTGTATATAAAACCTAACACAGCAGCAAATATGAGGTGGCTTGCTCTATGATATTGTTTAACAAAATGCACATCCAGTCTGGACCATGAGAAGTAATACTGTGGCTCTCTGACTTTAGTACCATATATAACCTGGGCTTATTTTATGCAATTTTAATTCGTTTCAAATGGTCCTGAAAGTAGGGTGAATTGCCCACTTCAGACTTCATATTGCGATGTGTAACCAAAACATTAAATCCACACCCAATACCATTTTAAAAAACCCCAGCATGTGTCCTAATCATATCAAAAGAGAGAATTCAGATAACCCATTCATAAGATAAATTATAGACATTAGTGCTCTTATTGCATGTTGTCTGAGACAATCTGCAGCTTCCTAATGTGGGACACTGATTTTGTCTCTTAATTAATACGAGCTCATAAAAGCTGCATTAATTATGCATTTATTGGTTACACTTTATTTTAAGGTGTCTTTGTGTAACCCATTTATTTTATTTTGTATTAAAACACGTTTTTTCATATTATATATATTTACAGATATTTACCATGGTACCACCACAGTACTATTTTCCAAGCAAATGAAGGACCCCAATTAGCATTTTCATCGTTTAGACCAAAACAAGTATTTTAGAAACCAGAGTACCATGGTATTACCTGGATGTAATTTGTGCTATTTTAATTTGTTTTCCTTCTATTAATTAATTTGTCACACTCTCTAAATTAACTAAGTATAAATGTTAGTATAAATATTAGGGCTGTCAAATGATTAATCGCGATTAATCGCATCCAAAATAAAAGTTTGTGTTTACATAATATATGTGGGTGCACTGTGTATAATTATGTTGTATATATATAAAAACACACAAATGCATGTATATTTAAGAAAAAATATTATTTATATATAAAATATTTATATTTTATATTAGGGATGCACCGATACCGAATACCGGTATCAGGGTATCAGCCTCGATACCACATTTTCTAAAGTACTCGTACTCGTTAAAAGTCCCCCGATACCGGGGACCGATACCACGGTCTGAGAAATGGGTTACTCACAGGCGCCGAGTGCCCGCCCCCAGGCCCCGGCTGCAGCTCAGAGCGGGGAGAAGGCGGAGGCGGAGACGAGACCTGTCAGCCGCGTGGACCAAGTCGGTACTAAAAAATGTAAACGTCACGGTACCAAGTCCCGGTGGTACCGAATACCTGATCAAACCCAGTTCCGTTTGCACATGCATGCACGAAGGGCGTGAAGTTGCGTCATCATCATGAAAGCGCTGAGACATGGCGACCGGCGGCGCTGCTGATGTGTGTCTGTGTATATTAAACTGCCAACACGACTGTTTAAATATAAAACCTGCATGTTCTGCTTGTCTCTGTGTGAATGAACAGTGCAGACGCGCGGTTTCATTTAACGTTAGCTACCTCACACACACACTGAAGCTCGAGTGACGCTCGCGCTGTTCTCCGTCTCTGCTGCCTCACGATATGATGACATGATTCATGATTTCATCTCCGAGAGTCACTTCATGAGTAACGGTAGGTATTTTACCATTTCATTTGAGAAAAACGATCGTCATATCATTTCTTTTACTAGGTGTTTCTCAATGTCAAGGATACTTCCCTTTGACATTGAGAAACGCCCAATGTCTATGTATCAGACACGCACAGAAACTCAAGGTCTTCACGGCAACCCGTCAAAATAAAAGTTTGGTAAGAAATTGACAGAAATAATTATATTAGGCTACTGTACAATAGATTTAACTACGTCTCTATTAATCAAAATTGCTACTACTAATAATGTGTGCATAAGGTTGCTTTTTCTCTTGATTTTTTATAAGCAATATTTCTCAATATCATCAATATTTTCGTATAAACAGCATGTAGCCTTCAATGCTTTCATAAATGTACCATCATAAATAATAGTCATTGAATTGAATTTTTTTTATTTAACTATTTGAAAAAAGAAAGAAAAAAATATATATATATATATATATATATATATATATATATATATATATATAAAATGAAATAAAATATAATTAAATAAATTGGAAAAATAGTTAAAACTGATTTTAAATCATGTTTTTTTATTAAGTACTCGGTATCGAGTATCGGCGAGTACTGAAATGCAAGTACTTGTACTCGTACTCGTTTTCCAAAAAGTGGTATCGGTGCATCCCTAATTTATATGTCAATTATATATAAATTTATATACAGTATATACATGAAAATATTTCTTAAATATATACAAGTGTGTGTTTATATATATATAAAATAATTATACACAGTGCACCCACATATATTATGTAAACACAAACTTCTATTTTGGATGCGATTTATTGTGATTAATCGTTTGACAGCCCTAATAAATATATAATCTCTAAGTTAAAGAGGCTGTATGTAGAATAGAGAAACCTTGTTATTAGCGACCCCGGTGGCCGTGCAGTGAACTGCAGCATTACAGACTGAACAGGATTCAAGACCCTGAAGTTCTTTTCGTTAGAAGTTCTTTGCAGTGATGTACTAACGAACATCTCGCGCTGCTGAGAGCGACTATTAAATGAATATGTGAATATGACTTTTTTTAGATGAATATGTGAATATGAGCTGCTCTTTAGAGATCTTTGTGTGTTTACAGCAGATCTGAGATTCACCGCCGACAGATGAACTCATTAAAATTATACTGTTGTAATAGTTTGATTGTAAAGTATATTTGAATTATTCCCTTTTCTTTTCATGACACATTAACATTACAGTACAGAATGTCTCTAATCCTGAACATTGTATAAGCATTCGTATCATGTGTCGTTGAACAGAAGCACGTAAACGTCACTTCCTGTTGATTTTCCCGGCAAAAAACGTCCCGAGTCGTTCACATAAACATCTTCAGGCTTTCATAGACAACCTAGGAAGTCAGGGAAGGTCTTGTTTTTTAACGTTTCTACACAAGCTTGGCAATAAAAAAGCACGAAAAATCATACATAAAGCTCCTTTAATATGAGATCTTAAAAGCTGCATACTTAGCAATTATATTTATTTAAAAAATAGTTATATTTTTATTTAATAAAAAATGGTGACACACACTCACACATACCACACCATAACATTATTTTCTAAGCAATTGAAAGACCCCAATTTGAATTTTTAAAGTTTACCGCATTCACTATTGTATGAGTTTCAGCGAAGCAAACCGAACATCATAAAGGTGTGTGTTTGAACAGCTCTCTCAAGCTTCCCTGACCCTTTGATTAGCAGAAAGCCGAAAAACAAAGCCGTCTTCATCCCTTTCTCCTGCCTTTGTTACTCTTGGCTGCCGTGGCGCGGTTCAAAGCGAGGGCTCCACGCATAATCCGCGCAATATACATCTGTGAATTATTATTGTAATTCTTTATACGTTTATTGGAGCTGAATAAACTCCACATCAAATACATCACTCGGGCGATGTCGAAAATGCCTCGGGCTAATCACTCAACATCTGCTAACTCTTTCAAAATGTCCTCATCGGCCTTTTCTCCCTGGCAAAGGAGGAGGAGAGGAAAAGTGAGGGAGTTTCTGGTCTTAATTAATGGCCGTTGCCGGTGTGTGTATCGAGACGGTTCGGGCCCGCGGCGAGGCTGGTGGGTCGCTTCTAATGCTACATGGAGGCAGACATGTGGGAAAGCTTTGGCTCTTGGCTCGGCCTCCGTCGCTCTGGCATGATGGGAAAGCCTCTCTCACACACTCCTGATGACAGTGAGAACGGGAGAGTGCTGAAGTCCTAATGGAAAGCACAAGTTGTCTTGTCTGAAGTCATTCTGAAGCCCTGAATGACGGTGTGTTTGTCTGCTCATTCCCACTCATGAAAGTTCCTCAGGATTATGCACTTTTGGGTTGGATACATGCCAACACTCCAAAAAATGCTGGGTTGTTTCAACCCAAATTTGGGTCAAATATGGACAAAACCAAATGTTCAAAAATGTAATAAAAAATTTACTGTTAAGTGAAAGTTGAAGTTGGCTTCAAATTTTAAATTACATTTGTTCCATGTTTGACCCAAATTTGGGTCAAACAACCAAAAATATATCTTATTTATGGAAAATATGTCTCATTTTGGGGTAAAAGTGACAAATAATTTTCACTAGGGGTGTATTAATATATCGTGGCACAATATATTGTAATACAAAAATGTGTATATATATATATATATATATATATATATATATATATATATATACACTCACTGGCCACTTTATTAGGTACCCCATGCTAGTAACGGGTTGGACCCCCTTTTGCCTTCAGAACTGCCTCAATTCTTCGTGGCATAGATTCAACAAGGTGCTGGAAGCATTCCTCAGGGAGTTTGGTCCATATTGACATGATGGCATCACACAGTTGCCGCAGATTTGTCGGCTGCACATCCATGATGCGAATCTCCCGTTCCACCACATCCCAAAGATGCTCTATTGGATTGAGATCTGGTGACTGTGGAGGCCATTTGAGTACAGCGAACTCATTGTCATGTTCAAGAAACCAGTCTGAGATGATTCCAGCTTTATGACATGGCGGATTATCCTGCTGAAAGTAGCCATCAGAAGTTGGGTACATTGTGGTCATAAAGGGATGGACATGGTCAGCAACAATACTCAGGTAGGCTGTGGCGTTGCAACGATGCTCAATTGGTACCAAGGGGCCCAAATAGTGCCAAGAAAATATCCCCCACACCATGACACCACCACCACCAGCCTGAACCGTTGATACAAGGCAGGATGGATCCATGCTTTCATGCTATAGACGTCAAATTCTGACCCTACCATCCGAATGTCGCAGCAGAAATCGAGACTCATCAGACCAGGCAACGTTTTTCCAATTTTCTATTGTCCAATTTCGATGAGCTTGTGCAAATTGTAGCCTCAGTTTCCTGTTCTTAGCTGAAAGGAGTGGCACCCGGTGTGGTCTTCTGCTGCTGTAGCCCATCTGCCTCAAAGTTCGACGTACTGTGCGTTCAGAGATGCTCTTCTGCCCACCTTGGTTGTAACGGGTGGTTATTTGAGTCACTGTTGCCGTTCTATCAGCTCGAACCAGTCTGGCCATTCTCCTCTGACCTCTGGCATCAACAAGGCATTTCCGCCCACAGAACTGCCGCTCACTGGATGTTTTTTCTTTTTCGGACCATTCTCTGTAAACCCTAGAGATGGTTGTGCGTGAAAATCCCAGTAGATTAGCAGTTTCTGAAATACTCAGACCAGCCCTTCTGGCACCAACAATCATGCCACGTTCAAAGTCACTCAAATCACCTTTCTTCCCCATACTGATGCTCGGTTTGAACTGCAGGAGATTGTCTTGACCATGTCTACATGCCTAAATGCACTGAGTTGCCGCCATGTGATTGGCTGCTTAGAAATTAAGTGTTAATGAGCAGTTGGACAGGTGTACCTAATAAAGTGGCCGGTGAGTGTATATATATATATATATATATATATATATATATATATATATATATATATATATATTGTGTATAGTTCACCCAAAAATTAAAAACTACTATGTGAGAAAAAATATGAGTTTGTTTTTAGAGTTTTAGTGTCAGTACTACATTGAACTACTATATATAATGTTGAATATAATGTATAATAATGCATTGGGGAATATGTGTGTGGGTCCTGATAATGCCAAATGTCTTGTTACCAGTAAAAAAGTGGCCGACATTATTTTCAGTATGTCTAATCAGTGACAGAGTGCAAGCATATTCATATTCATCTGTATTTTCATCTTCAGAATCATGAATATTGTTTTTCTGGTGTCTCTATTGACCTGTGATTTGGGTTTCAGCATCAAGTCCAAGACTACACTAAAATTGCTGGGTTGTTTTAACCCAACTTTGGGTCAAAAATGGACAAACCCAGCCATTGGGTTAAATTTTTTAATTTCATTTTAACCAAACGTTTAGGGTTGTCCATATTTGACCCAAAGTTGGGTTAAAACAACACAGCATTTTTAGAGTGTATTCGTTTACACACACAATGTAACACCAAATTTGACATTATAATCCACAGAACATTTTTTGTTAACCTGTTTTGAAGTATCGCAATAATGTCATATCGTGAGTTCAGTATCGTGATATGTATCGAATCGTGACATGAGAGTATTCGCTAGCACGCGAAATTTCACACATCACTCAAAAAAGGCTGGGTTGGTTTTAACCCAATTTTGGGTCAAATATGGACAAACTCAGCTGTTGGGTGAAATTTATAAATTGCATTTCTTAATCCAACAATTGGGTTCTGACCTAAAATTGGGTTAGAACAACCCAGCATTTTTTAGAGTGATGAATTGGCATCTTGACCCAAAAATGAATGCACTCGCTTGATGTAAATAACATCACAACATTTAAGAGATCTTGTATATATATATATATGGTGCTTCCACCTATCGCTTCATGTTTATCTGCCTTCTCTTGGTGTGTTTGCTGAGATAGCAGTATTGGTAATGTGTGTGTGTGTGTTTCTGGCAAAGTGGACCATTAACCTGTAGCCCTGAGGTGAAACCGCAGCCAAGTCCAATATTGGCTCCAGCATCAGGGCTCCTGCTTCCCGCCACTCAGAAACACTCAGGAAGACGCTGATCAGCAGAAACTCAAAGATGGACTTGATGCAAATTCAACCTTCAGCCTTCAGAGAGTTTGAGACGGCATGAGCGCAAAACATACATTATTAACCTACAGTAATGTAGCGTGGGAGCTCATCTGGCCCTGTTCAGTCTGTGAGGGCGTTACAAAGAAAAGAACCAACCTGTTATCGGCTGGGTTTGATCTCGGCTCTCCAATCGATATTCTCTGTAAACTGGAGAGGAAAATGGAAACAGAAATGGTTCACAATCAGATCTGAGAGCTGAGACGACCAAACGTTTGTTGTCCAGATGTTCAACAGGAGGTCAGAAGGTCAGTAGTTCACAGACAAAACCTGAAACTCTTCCAGCCTTTTCAACTTTTAATTGACTTGATTAATTGTCTTTGGATTGTTATAAGATGTCACATTGAGTTCCTTTGCCTTAGACATATTTCAAATAAACATAACTTTGGCAATTATGCTATGAGGCCAACGATATACATACAGTGTATTATGAGATTTAGGGATTTCATTTATTTGTTTAGAAATATATTCTTACGATGTTATTGTGTTGTTATAAGATGTCATACAGAGGCTCTCAACAGATTAATATCGAATCATCCATCCATGCTATCCATCTATCTATTCATCCATCTATCCATCCATCTATTCATCCATCATCTATTCATCCACCCATCCATTTATTCACCCATCCATCCATCTATCCATCAATCCATCTATTCATCCACCCATCCATCTATTCACCCATCCATCTTTTCATCCATCTATTCACCCATCCATCTATTCATCCATCCATCTATCATCCATCTATTCACCCATCCATCATATCCATCCATCTATTCATCCATCCATCCATCATCTATTCATCCATCCACCCATCTATTCACCCATCCATCCATCCATCCATCCATCCATCCATTCTTTTCATCCCTCCATTCATCCATCCATCTACTCATCATTCATCTATCCATTCATCCATCCATCTGTTCATCCATCATCTATTCATCCATCCATCCATCCATCCATCCATCTTATTTATTTTGTTTTGATTTCATTTATTTTAGAATTAAATCTTGAATGTATTGTTGAGTTATAAGATGCCATTTGTGTCTCTCAACAGTAATTAATCTACATTTACTTAAACCTAATATTTTTTCTACATTTTTATTTTATTAATCAAATTTAGGGATAACATTTGTTTGTTTATAAATTAATCCTGGAGATGTATTCGAAGACGTCATATTTGAGTGGTTATTACTTTATTGGACTCATTTTTATTTAATGTTGTGTTATCATATGAATAATGGATTTTTTTTCTCCTTTTTTTTTGGGGGTAAAATGAATGGACACATTTGATTTTTAATACGATTTTTAAGGCCATACTGCGAAACTGAATGTCAAAAAATCACTAGGTTCTTGATTTTTTTTGAAATTCTAGATCATTATGAGCCAAAGTCATATTCAGACTGAAGTTTCATGACTCTGATCACACACATATTGTCTAAATGAGGTCTGATTCACTCATTGCTGGTGACTGTCACCTCACATGTTCCCATGCTCTGATGGTGTGAAGACACATATATAGATGTGTGGGTGTGTGTATGTTGGTGCTGCTGGCAGATTGTCATCATCAGTGTGTTGTTGAGAAGGCTGGCAGGCACGTCTCCGGGCTCGTCTCTCTCTCTCTCTGCTCCAAACACGTGCGTTCAGTCAGAAACGGTCTGAAAAGATGTATGGAGGTATCCGTGTGCTAGCTGTCGGATGGATATGTCATATGACATTACGCCCGCGAGGAGCTCGGCGCTGATAAAATGACAGATGCTGTTTTGTGCCTCACGGATTTTGCCTTCCCACAATCTTTTCTTCTCCGCTTCCTTCAGCTCCACATTGACCTTTGCCAAATTCACCACTGATTCGACTATCCAGAAAAGTCAATTATCAGAAAATTCAGAGTGTTTCGCTCCCTGGAGAAAGCCTCTGAATCAGCTGAGTGTGTGTGTTTGTGTTGATGTGCTGGTTAGCGTGTGGTTACCGAGATGCACGGATCTCCATGGAAACAGACATCAACAGGGCTGTGTTTGGGTTATTGGCGTTGGCTGTAGGATTCGTACAGTGGGAGGAAAGATGTGGAGAAGTGACCTTTCTGCCTGCGTTTGGATCACTTACTCTGCCTCGGTGCGGCCCTGCGGGCGCTGGAGCCAATCTGGGATCCGGAGGCCAAACGCAGAGACTGAAGCGCATCTTGTAGAAATCACTCGAACTGCACACTTTAAGGAGGCACAACTGCATTTCAATGCACACGCCAATCCTGTAAATAAGCGTTCTGGATGCGAGTGTCTTAATGTTCAGGAATATTATCAACTTTGAAAACGTTGAACTAAATAATGGCACTATTATCTTCTGTAGAGCTGCTTTACAGCTGAAATTTGATATGTTTTATTATTGATGAAGTTTGCAACTCTGACATTCAGTTATTGAACTGAATTGAGCTGAAAATTATGTTATTGAGATTGGTAATGAACTTTGCAACATCTGCACTGTTATTGAACTGACTTGAGTTGAATACATTTGTTTCATAATTCACTGTTCAATGTTACACTTCATCCATTATGGAGCAAATTTGAATCAGCAGTGAAGCAGCTCTCCATAAGACAATTGTGCCATTATTCAGAACAAGTGTTTAGTTCAATAATAGTGCAGTTTATCAAATTATGATTATCAAAGTTTAATTCAGCTATAAGCAGCTCTATAGATAACAGTTGTGTTGTTATTCAGCTCAATTAAAAATAACGCTCAATTAAAAACTGCGGGAACTTGCAAAAACTGCGGGAACTTGCAAAAATTGCGGGAACTTGCAAAAACTGCGGGAACTTACAAAAGCAGGAACTAGCAAAAATTGCGGGAACTTGCAAAAATTGCGGGAACTTGCAAAAATTGCGGGAACTTACAAAAGCAGGAACTAGCAAAAATTGCGGGAACTTGCAAAAATTGCAGGGAACTTGCAAAAACTGCGGGAACTTGCAAAAATTGCAGGAACTTATAGGAACTGCGGGACCTCGCAAAAATTGCAGAAACTTGCAAAAATTTCGTAAAATTGCAGGAACTTGCAAAAATTGCGGGAACTTACAAAAACTGCGGGAACTTGCAAAAATTGCGAAAACTTGCAAAAATTGCGGGAAGCTTGCAAAAACTGCGGGAATGTAAAGAGACATTTCTTATTACTTCCTATGATAAACAAGCATATACATCACAGAAAGTGCTGGAATATTTCATCTTGTTTTATTTCAGACTTAAACACATCAAACTTACAAAACGTTGAGTCAAATAAGTTTTGTAGCTTTACAAAGGAATATGCTCCAACTTCTGTAAAATGAATACATGAAATATACAAAATAACAGTGTTTCCTGTTTAACAGGTTTTCAGATGATCTTCACGTCGCGTAATTACGTCACTTCATAACGTTCCCATGGCAACAAGGGGAAACGACTGCTCTTGTGTTAGGCAAACGCAACATCTCTCAACTTTCTGCTAAGATATATGTGACTTTTTGCAGACGAAATGCGAGGATTATGAAGATCATGCAATCCCTGCATATTTTGCACGTAAATCTGCAATTTATGTGGAGACCGTGCAACGTATTTGTAAAAATATCCCTGCATAAATATGCGAACTTAGGCTGATTTTGCACTAAATTGCTGATCGCATAATCACGTTTTTCTGGAGGGTCTGTTATCTGAACTGAATTAAGCTTTGCAGCTGAAAATTGAATCTGTTTCATAATTGATGAACGAATTGACAGGTACTGAACTCAATCAACACTGAGCTGAATAACACACTATTGTCTTCTGTAGAGCTGCGTTATAGTTGAACATGTATGTTTCACGTTGCATGTTTTTCTTCCTTTGTCTCTTCTTTGAACTGTTTTCTTTCTGTCAAACACATGCACACATGTGAAATATTCAGCACACAAACACAAACGCCAGAGGCCCGCCCAGCGTGTCCAGGTAGATGGATGCGTTTGATTGGTCCAGGCTATGATTGGCATTAATTGCCATGGCAGAAGGCATGCCTGGCTTTCACATGAGGTCAACTCTGATTGGCCTGATGAGTCCCAGATCTTGCTTCTGGAGGTCTTGAGGCCTGAGGTGTCCCGAGCGCTGCCTGTCCTAAATTCACCCCACCTCAGCACACTCCACCCGTCAGATCTGCTGACGGCTTGCCGGAGACGAGACATAAGCGGCCACCATGCGCTCTCTGGCGTATGCAGGACTT
The DNA here is from genome assembly GCA_030378365.1 of Hybognathus amarus. Classification (NCBI taxonomy): domain Eukaryota; kingdom Metazoa; phylum Chordata; class Actinopteri; order Cypriniformes; family Leuciscidae; genus Hybognathus; species Hybognathus amarus. The sequence continues at coordinate 86,394 of JAQIUQ010003335.1, forward strand.
CTGTTCCCGTCAGATGGTTTCCATTAAGGGCTCCGTGTGATTTGTGTTTACCCGAGAGCAATCAGTCTAATTGTGCGACGTCTGCTGGAGAAGAAGACTTCGTTTCCGGTCTTGTTTCGAGTGGTCTTTTGAATTTTTCTCCCATCTGATATTTTTCTGTTATTCATGAAAGACAGAGGTCTGACTCAGCTGTGTAAGAATCCCTTTGTTTATTTGACTTCTCCTTCAGTTTATGCTTGAAAGCAGCAGATGAGCAGGACATCTTGTGAGACGAGAAGCGCAAGGATAAACCCGTTCCGATGCAAACTGAGTATCTCAGTGTAATCCACTGGTATTGAAGTTTAAGAAAAGTTTTTTTTGATCATAATAACATCAGAAATGCTGAATTTTATTTAGGTTTTAGTCCTTATGACTTTATTACATCAACTGTAAACAGAAGAGTGTCTTAACATGCTCTTTGGATCCTGAAATCATGCTGGAGATTATGATCATTTTGGAGAAAAACATTTCTTTCATAATGTGATTTTATTTGCTATATAGTATGTTTTGTCAAAAATAAACTTATCAACTGTTATACATTGCAAGCAAATGCAATGCACATATCAAAATAATGAATCCTTAACTTTGAAATATGTATGATAAAATGTAAATGGCCTACTTTAAAAATAATACTTTATATGGAAAAAGAATTTTCTTTTCCAGATGTTTCCAACTATGTTTCCAAATATATATATATATATATTATATATATATATATATATATATATATATATATATATATATATTTATATATATATATATATATATATATATATATATATATATATATATATTTATATATATATATATATATATTTATATATATTATATATATTTATATATATATATATATATATATATATTATATATATATTTATATTTATATATATATATATATATATATATATATATAGCAGCCCTCATCATGAATAATTAGGTGATTTCAAAAGACACTGCATAATAACGAGCCTTTCATATATATATATATATATATATATATATATACATATACATATACATATAATATATATATATATATACATATATATATATATATATATATATATATATATATATATACATATATATATATATATATATATATACATATATATATATATATGTAAAAGGCTCGATTATTATGCGATCTTTGAAATCAGCCTAATTATTCATGATGAGGCTGGCCTGTTAATGTTTTTAGCAATATAACCCAATTCACAGTTTTATGTGAAAGATTAGACAGGATGATTTTTCAGATCATTGTGAAGAAAAAAACATTTGTCAAAAGTCTTGTGGATGCATATTTCATATGTGTTTTGTGGCCTTATTTCAGAAACTTTCATTTTTTAGTTTTTTTCAATAACCACGCATAAACAATATTCTCTCAAAAATACAAACATGTACATACATGTTGCTCACATATTATGGTAGCCCTGTTTGTGCTAAATATAGTGTAATTTCACCTGTGCTATTAATATGTTTATAAGCAGCTGAAAAAAGCACAGATGTCAGGGCATGTCTGAACCTCTCAAGCACCCCAAATACACCTTTGGTCCCCAGGGGGTTAATATCGGAGATCTGTGTCATGTTCTCCTCAGGTGTCAGGGGAGTTGGCGGGTCTCCGGCCGGATCGTGCGGCCTGCTGCGGCTCGTCACGACAGTATTCCCGACAGAGAATCACACGTGTCAATCTCAGGGACTTCATCTTCTACATGGAGCAGGAGCGAGAGACCAGCAGATCTCTCCTTCTGTCTCGAGCTCTCCTGAAGTAGTGTACACTAACTGACCTCTGCACACTACAGACCAACACTTCCTTCTCAGCCCTGCGACGTGCCTTCAGCCCCATCAGTGTCCCGCGACCTCGTAATCTCAGCGTTGCTTTTCATACGAAAAGGTTTGGGAAAAAAGAGACACAACGAAGATGTGCTTCACGTTTCCTGTTTTCTCCTCAACTTTATAAGGTGAATTGTATTTATGATAGTGAATTTTAATGCTTGTGTCTCTGGCTTTGAGCCGAGGAGCTTGTTTGTTTGTTTGTTTGTTTTTTTGTTTGTTTGTGTGTTGTGTATGAATGAATCCGACACTGCAAATATCATCACTTTCTTTATCAGTATTTTTATTTTGTTTTCCCAGAAATAAACATTTTCTAAAAACAAAAAGTTTAGGCGAAACACATAAGAGAATGTCTGAAAAGTAAGCCATCCCTTATTAGCAAGTTGTTAAACACAACATTAAAAATTGGAAGCTCGCCTTTTCTTCCCTGTTGTGTGGAACAAATGTGGACGGGCTTGATTTTGTCTGTGGGGAATTGATTGGATGGTTGTGGTTTGCTATTGGTTGATCTGATGTGAGCGACAGATAGCCCCACCCACATCATCAGAGAAGAGATGTCGCAAATTTTGATTCAAGAATGCACATGTTTTTAACACAATAATGATGTGCACTAATAAGTAATTTATCATTAATACTGAATTATTCCATAATAAAATAAGAATCGTGAATTTTGATTTCATATTGACTTTAAAGCTTCACTTTTTCAGCTTCACTACATTTCGTTTGGTTATGCTTAGAACATCGTAATATTTCATGCATTTTTGCACATTTGTTAGTGTAAAACGAGGTAAATCCTGATGAAGGAGGTGTTTTTGCAGTGCTGATGTCATTCTGCTGTATATTCAACACAGAGCGCTTACAGTGAACGATCTTTGAGACCAAACGCCTTGAAGTGATCAGGTGTACTTTTCTGTTTTTTGTTCTCTAAACCTTATGCAGACGTTCCCAAACATCATCATCATCAGTGTGCAACCACATGGCAAACAATTATTTACTTAGGATTTTTGTCTTGTTTTCCAGTACAAATATCTAAAAATATCACAAATCAAGATAAATTGACTTTGGAAGAAATTTATTTTACTTTTTTTTTTTTTTTTTTTTTTTTAGAAAACAACACTATAGAACAACACTAAGAACTAATATCTGCCAATGGTGTCAGAAAAAATAATCCAGTTTTCCACTTTTGAATTAAGATAATTTTTCAGCCCTCATTGGCAGATATTAGTTGTTGTTTCAAGCATAAACACATTTTGATACATTTGTCAGGACATCTATAATCATTCTGCTCCTCCAGTAAATGCATCTTAAAGTGAGAATGTTCAGATATTGTAGCCTACTAGAAAACAAGACAGAAACACTGAGGAGGAATCTATTTGCAGCACAATCACAGTATTAAACAGCCCATAAAAAGCGACTAAAAATGTTATCAGCGAGACTTTAATGTAAATACACTTTATGATAAATATTGTTTTGTTAAAGCTTGTATAAATGACGTCCACATGATTTTTTAGCTACAAAAATAACGCTTTAAATTCAAGTCTGTATTGAGGAATGAGCAGTTCCTCCTGAATCCCGATCATGATGCTTCTGTCTGTCGGTGTGTGTGACTGTAATGTGTGTCCGTGAGAAGAATCCCAGACCAGGCTATAGCAATACCAACACGCAAACACATGTCTGACCTCTGTGATGTGAGGGTTTCTCAATGAAACACGATAGTGAACAACAACATTTCTCATCTCGTCAATCATTCCGTCTTAAATGGATAGTTCACACCAAAAATTTAAACTCTGTTAGTAATTACTCTCCCTCATGTTGTTCAACCCCATTACACTTTGTTCTTCTGAACACAAATTAAGATCACTCCTCCATAGGCTTCTAAAGGATTAAAACTTGCCGGCCCAGAAAGTTAGTAAAGACATTGTTAAAATAGTCCAAGTGACTTAATTTCAAGTTTTCAAGCGACGATAATTCCTTTTGTGCGCAAAAAATGAACAAAAATAATGACCTTATTCCACTATTAATTTCCTTCTCTCACATAGTGAGCCTACGTGTGTCGGCCAATAGTGAGCCTACGTGTGTCGGCCAATAGTGAACCTACGTGTGTTGGCCAATAGTGAGCCTACGTGTGTCGGCCAATAGTGAACCTACGTGTGTCGGCCAATAGTGAACCTACGTGTGTTTGGCCAACAGTGAGCCTAGTGTGTCGGCCAATAGTGAACCTACAGTGTGTCGGCCAATATCTAGAGCCTACGTGTGTCGGCCAATAGTGAGCCTACATGTGTCGGCCAATAGTGAGCCTACGTGTGTCGGCCAATAGTGAACCTACGTGTGTTTGGCCAATAGTGAGCCTACGTGTGTCAGCCAATAGTGAGCCTCCGCGTTGGCCAATAGTGAGCCTACGTGTGTCGGCCAATAGTGAGCCTACGTGTGTCGGCCAATAGTGAGCCTTCGTGTGTCGGCCAATAGAGAGCCAATGTGTGTCGGCCAATAGTGAACCTACGTGTGTCCGGCCAAAAGTGAGTCTATGTTGTCGCCAATAGTGAACCTGACGTGTCTCGGCCAATAGTGAGTCTACGTCTGTCGGCCAATAGTGAGTCTACGTGTGTTGGCCAGATAGTGAGCCTATGTGTGTCGGCCAATAGTGAGTCTACGTCTGTCGGCCAATAGTGAGTCTTACGTGTGTTGGCCAATAGTGAGCCAACGAAAGCGAGATTTGATATTGGTCTATAATTACTGTTAGTGGCGTTATCGAGACCAGGCTTCTTAAGGGTTGAGGTAATAGCTGCTACTTTCAGATTAAGTGGAACAGTGGCAGTGGCAAGAGACCTGTTAATAAGGTGGATAATAAATTGAGTGAGTAAGGAGGAATGAGTTTTTAACAGGTATGTTGGAATAGGATCAAGTATACAGGAAGTTGAGTTTGATTTGTTAATCATATTTGCAACCACAGATGTATTTGTGAGTGAAAAAGTGTCTAGCGGACAGCCAATCACTATTGGCCTACGTGTGTCGGCCAATAGTGAGCCTATGTGTGTCGGCCAATAGTGATTCTACGTCTGTCGGCCAATAGTGAGTCTACGTGTGTCGCCAATAGTGAGCCTAACGTGTTCGCCAATAGTGAGCCTACGTGTGTCGGCCAATAGTGAGCTTAAGTGTGTCGGCCAATAGTGAGTCTACGTGTGTCAGACCAATAGTGAGCCTACGTGTGTCGGCCAATAGTGAGCCTATGTGTGTTGGCCAATAATGAGCCTACGTGTGTCGGCCAATAGTGAGCCCACGTCTGTCGGCCAATAGTGAGCCTACGTGTGTCGGCCAATAGTGTGCCTACATGTGTCGGCCAATAGTGAGCCTACGTGTGTCGGCCAATAGAGAACCTACGTGTGTGCGTCTGGCAATAGTGAGCCTGCGTGTGTCGGCCAATAGTGAGTCGCACGTCTGTTCGGCCAATAGTTAGCCTACGTGTGTCGGCTAATCAGTGAGCCTACGTGTGTCGGCCAATAGTGAGCCTACGTGTGTCGGCCAATAGTGAGCCTACGTGTGTCGGCCAATAGTGAGTCTCCGTGTGTTCGGCCAATAGTGAACATACGTGTGTCGGCCAATAGTGAGCCCACGTGTGTTGGCCAATTGTGAGCCTACGTGTGTCGGCCAATAGTGAGCCCACGGTGTGTCGGCCAATAGTGAGCCCAGTGTGTCGGCCAATAGTGAGCCCACGTGTGTTCGGCCAATAGTGAGCCCACGTGTGTCGGCCAATAGTGAACCCACGTGTGTGTGGCCAATAGTGAGCCCACGTCTGTTCGGCCAATAGTGAGCCTATGTGTGTCGGCCAATAATGAACCTACGTGTGACGGCCAATAGTGAGCCCACGTGTGTCGGCCAATAGTGAGTCTGCGATGTGTTCGGTCAGTAGTCGAACCAACATATGTCGGCCAATAGTGAGCCTACATGTGTTTGGCCAATAGTGAGCCTACGTGTGTCGGCCAATCAGTGAACCAACGTATGTCGGCCAATAGTGAGCCTACATGTGTTGGCCAATAGTGAACCTATGTGTGTCAGCCAATAGTGAGTCTACGTCTGTTGGCCAATAGTGAGCCTACGTGTGTCGGCCAATAGTGAACCTACGTGTGTCGGCCAATAGTGAACTCCTACGTATGTCGGCCAATAGTGAGCCTACAGTGTGTTCGGCCAATAGTGAGTCTATGTCTGTTCGGCCAATAGTGAGTCTACTTGTGTCGGCC
>JAQIUQ010003335.1:97500-99245 GCA_030378365.1 Hybognathus amarus
GATAGAGGGCCATGGGACTTAGATCTGAGTGCAAAAATGGAGGCTCTAGACCCTTCCAGAGCTGAGATATTTAGATATTTATAATGGCATACAGAGCTGAGATATTGAGATATTTACAATGGCATAAATGCTACGTGAAAATCTCAATATCTCAGCTCTGGAAGGGTCTAGAGCCTCCATTTTTGCACTCAGATCTAAGTCACATGGCCCTCTATCAGAATCCAGAGTTTCAAGAAATCAAAATCTTCGACCCGAAAAAACAGACAGTGGTACCCCTTACGTTTTTTTTTCGGGTCAAAATTTTGATTTTCTTGAAACTCTGGATTCTGATAGAGGGCCATGGGACTTAGATCTGAGTGCAAAAATGGAGGCTCTAGACCCTTCCAGAGCTGAGATATTTAGATATTTATAGTGGCATACAGAGCTGAGATATTGAGATATTTACAATGGCATAAATGCTATCGTGAAATCTCAATATCTCAGCTCTGGAAGGGTCTAGAGCCTCCATTTTTGCACTCAGATCTAAGTCCCATGGCCCTCTATCAGAATCCAGAGTTTCAAGAAAATCAAAATTTTGACCCGAAAAAAAAACGACAGTGGTACCCCTTCGTTTTTTTTCGGGTCAAAATTTTGATTTTCTTGAAACTCTGGATTCTGATAGAGGGCCATGGGACTTAGATCTGAGTGCAAAAATGGAGGCTCTAGACCCTTCCAGAGCTGAGATATTGAGATCTCACGTAGCATTTATGCCATTGTAAATATCTCAATATCTTAGCTCTGTATGCCATTATAAATATCTAAATATCTCAGCTCTGTAAGGGTCTAGAGCCTCCATTTTTGCACTCAGATCTAAGTCCCATGGCCTCTCTATCAGAATCCAGAGTTTCAAGAAAATCAAAATTTCGACCCGATGAAAAAAACGACAGTGGTACCCCTTACGTTTTTTTTTCGGGATCAAAATTTTGATTTTCTTGAAACTCTGGATTCTGATAGAGGGCCATGGGACTTAGATCTGAGTGCAAAAATGGAGGCTCTAGACCCTTCCAGAGCTGAGATATTTAGATATTTATAATGACATACAGAGCTGAGATATTGAGATATCTACAATGGCTATAAATGCTATCGTAAGATCTTAACTGAGGTCTAGAGTGTCTATTATCGCACTCTAGATCTAAGTCCATGGCCCTCTATCTAGAATCCAGAGTTTCAAGAAAATCAAAATTTTGACCCGAAAAAAAAAACGTAAGGGGTACCACTGTCGTTTTTTTTTTCGGGTCAAAATTTTGATTTTCTTGAAACTCTGGATTCTGATAGAGGGCCATGGGACTTAGATCTGAGTGCAAAAATGGAGGCTCTAGACCCTTCCAGAGCTGAGATATTTAGATATTTATAATGGCATACAGAGCTGAGATATTGAGATATTTACAATGGCATAAATGCTACGTGAAATCTCAATATCTCAGCTCTGGAAGGGTCTAGAGCCTCCATTTTTGCACTCAGATCTAAGTCCCATGGCCCTCTATCAGAATCCAGAGTTTCAAGAAAATCAAAATTTTGACCCGAAAAAAAAACGCAAGGGGTACCACTGTCGTTTTTTTTCGGGTCAAAATTTTGATTTTCTTGAAACTCTGGATTCTGATAGAGGGCCATGTGACTTAGATCTGAGTGCAAAAATGGAGGCTCTAGACCCTTCCAGAGCTGAGATATTAGCAATACGTAACTGAACCAAGAAGTACATTTGACAA